>JAODAL010004891.1:0-150381 GCA_025379985.1 Phyllomedusa bahiana
TAAAAATTCCTATCAATAAAATCTCAAATCTTAAATAACTAAAGGAAAGATCAAGCTAAAGAAAGTTTCTCTGTGCAGAAATAGACTAATTTCGCTGAGCTGTTTGGCCACAGGCAGAGCGCACGTCCTATTCCTATGAGACGCTGAAAAGACACTAAGGCTAAAACGAAACGCTTTTCTATGTAATACGAGGTCATGTGAATTTTTCCAGCCAATCGCAACCATACACATCCCAGCCCATGACGTCGCACACACATCTCACCCTGCTCTATTCTGTAATCTGATTTCTGGCCGCCAAAATTACAGGAAGCGCCGAAAATGGCGCGATCTAATAGATGTTTGCACAGATTTTAACCTTAAGTATCGCATGATCTGAAAATTTCGATCACCATAAACACCTTGCCGATTTCAACTTTGTTGATAAAAATCGCTCAACACTAAATATGAGTGTTAACACAAAAACTTTTTTTTCCACTCATGGTTAGTGAATGGGTGAAGCCATCTAATGTCAAACTATTGTGTTTTCTCTTTTTAAATCATAATGATAACCAAAACATCCAAATGACCCTGATCAAAAGTTTACATACCCTGGTGATTGTGGCCTGATAACTTGCAAAGAAGTTGACACAAATTGGTTTGAATAGCTACTAAAGGTACAGTAACATCCTCACCTGTGACCTGTTTGCTTGTAATCAGTGTGTGTGCATAAAAGCTGAGTGAGTTTCGGACAGACTCTTGCATTTTTCATCCAGCCACTGACGTTTCTGGATTATGAGTCATGGGGAAAGCAAAAGAATAGTCAATGTATCTATGGGAAAAGGTAGTTGAACTGTATTTAACAAGAAAGGGATACAAAAAGATATCCAAGGAATTGATAATGTTAGTCAGCAGTGTTCAAACTGTGATTAATAAATGGAAATTCAGGAACCAAAAAACCACGGTCAGGTAGCCCAACAAAAAATTTGGACAGGAAAATTGTTCGGGATGCAAAGAAAAGCCCACAAATAACATCAGCTGGAATGCAGGACTCTCTGAAAAGTAGCTGTGTGGAAGTTTCAAGACGCACAATAAGGAGGCACTTGAAGAAAAATGGGCTGCATGGTCGAGTCGCTAGAAGAAAGCCATTAGTGTGCAAATGCCACAAAGTATTTTGCCTACAATACACCAAACAGCACAGAAACATGCCTCAAAACTTCGAACTTTTTGGCCACAACCATAAACGTTACATTTGGAGAGGTGTCAGCAAGGCCTATGATAAAAGGAACACCATTTCTACCGTAAATCACGGAGGTAGATCGCTTATGGTTTGTGGATATATGAGCTACAAAGGCACAGGAAACTTGGTCAAAGTTAAAGGAAAGACGCTCCAACATGACAATGATCCCAAACACAAGGCCTAGCGACCTGTCATTGGCTACAGCGAAAAAAGTGAAGGTTTCTGGAGTGATCATCTTAGTCTCCTGACCTCAATATCATTGAGCCACTCTGGGGGAATCTCAACACGCAGTTCATGCAAGACAGCCCAGGAATTTACAGGAACTGGAGGCTTTTTGCCAAGAAGAATGGGCAGCTTTACCATCTGAGAAAATAAAGAGCCTCATCCACAGCTACCACAAAAGACTTCAAGCTGTTATTGATGTTGTAGGGGGTAATACACGGTATTAAGAAATTGGGTATGTGAACTGTTGAAACAGGGCCATTGGATGTTTTTGGGTTTTCATTATATTTAAAAAGAGAAAAACAGTAAATTTGACAATAAATGGCTTCACCCAACCACCAACCATGAGTGGAAAAAAAGTTTTTGTGTTATCACTCCTATTCTCTGCAGAAAATGCCAAGAAAGCAAAAATTCTGCCCGGGTATGTAAACTTTTGAGCACAACTGTATGTGAGAGCTTTGTTTTTTGTGGGATGAACTGACGTTTTATTGCTACCACTTTGGCGTTTATATGTGTTTATATGTGTTTTTGATTGCTTTTTATTCCATTTTATGTGCTGCGGGATGAACAAAAATGGCAATTCTGTGATTTTTTAAACATTTTTTACGGCGTTCACCATGCGGGTTAATTAACATGACAGATTCATAGGGTAGGTTGTTCATCACGCAGCAGAACTGCTCTATACTGGTCTCTATGACAACTGTCAGTCACTATGCCTGGCAATGCAAACAATGCCGCTGCTGCACTGATTACAGGCAGAAGGAGCTACCTCTTTCTATCTGTGCTTTAGCTGTGGCGATTGTGATAGATTGTGACAGCTAAGAGTTAACACCCCGGCCGGAGCTTACTAGGGCCGAGGGTGATGAGCAGGGGTGGGGTAATATGCTGGGTCATTTGGAGACACATGATGTGCAAGACTATTGGTATTCCATTTGGGGGAAAACGCACTTCTCTCTGGACATCCCGGTTTCCTATATGGGGAAAGGGGGGTTAAAAATATTTTTTTTTTTTTTATTTTTTTTTTTTTAACATTAAACCCCGGGGTGCTTGATCACAAGGGGATATCTTTAAATACACCCATTGCATTTATAATATGGCGGTTTTTATACTTCTTTCTGGGCAGAAAGTAAAAAACAAAAAAAAGAAACCTTTTCCAATGGGGAACCCCCCCCCGATCTTGCCGTGGCCGTCCCGATCTGGATAGTGGAACAGTGCGCATCTTAGAGGTTAAACAGCATAGAATGGAGCTGACTCCATTTCCTGCTGCTACCAGCGGGTGTCAGCTGCCATTAGCAGCTGGCACCCTTCGCCTATACAGGTGCAGTTTTTATTAGGCAATTGTATTTGAGAGGATTTTTTTTATTATTGAACAAAACTAGTTCCAATCAACCCAAAAGATCATAAATATCAAAGCTTAATTTTTGTTGGAAGTTAGAGTGTTTTTTTTTAGTTTGGCTATCTTAGGGGGATATTGTTTGTAAAAGTAATGTTACTGTGCAAAATTATTAGGCAATTTAATAAAAACCAACCTATCCCCATTCACTTGTTTATTTTTTCCCCCGGAAAACCCAATAAACAAAGACAATTTAGAAATAAACATTTCTGCATTAAAAAACAAAACCAAAAAAACATGCCCAAATATGGCCAATTTCTTTCGATGAACACAAAGGCTCCCATCCATAGATTCGTCAGTTGCTTATCTGTTTAGATAACATGCTGCAGCAACACCCAGCCCCTAGGCACTTTTCAGAGGTGGGCTGTAGATTCCCTGAATTACATTTTGAAGGGGGTAAGGCTCTCTTAGGGGGTTCAGATCTGGGGAACAAGGGGCCCTGTCATTTTTTTTCTTTTTTAGACCCTTTACTTGAGCACGCTGTGCTTTTTTGGGGTTATTATGGACATTTTCCTGCATGAAAATCTGTTTTTCTTTAAAATTACTGACTTTTTTCCTTTCCACTCTTGAAGAAGTGTCTTCCGAAAACTGGCAGTAGGCTGGGATTGAACTTCATTCATCCTCAAGCCAAAAAGGCCCCCCAAGTTCTCTTTGATATACCAGCCCAAAAAAACCCTACCCCCCACCCGATGGCATCTAGTCAGATGGAGCTTCGCCCTTTACTGTCCCCCTCAGGCCCCCCATCTGACCCCCTCAAGAGTCACTCTCATCACAGTCCAAAAAATTAGAAAAATCATCTAACTATTTCTTGGCCGTTTGATGGAAAACGATGGCTAATGGCATCTTGACACTTCAACTTGATTTTCCTAATTCTGGGCAATTCAATTCCCCAATTCAAGGCAGTTTTTTTTGGGCCTTTTTTTTTTAACGCCTTCTTGGACCCCGTTGGCTATTTGCCAGAAACTCTTATTTTTCGGGATCACGCTTCAAAAATTTTTGGGAATTTCAAGATGGGTACTCCCTCACAAGACATCTCAAATTCTTGATTTTTCGAGTCCGTCAAAATCTCTCTTCTGACTATTTTACCAAAGGAAAGGAAATTGCCCAATAATTAAGCACCCATAAATTTTGGGTTTTTAAAGTCATTAGACCCACCCTCCTCATTACAAGATGCCCAAACCCCGATTTATTTAATTTTTTTTGGTTTCAAGCCTATACAGCTTTGGGGGACAAAATGAAAAAAGGTGTGTGATCAAAAAACTCATTTGCCTAATAATTCTGCACACAGTGTATAAGGGTCAGGAGCAGAGAGGAGGAGGAGAGCCGATAGCAAAATTCCTTTAAGTCCCCACTATTTAGAATGCAAAACATATGCAAGTCCTTTTCTAAGTATATCTGAAGGTATGCCATTATCATCTCACTATTTTTACAGTAAAAATTTGAACATTCAATCCTGTAAAGCTATGTCTACTTACGGCGGATTCAGCACTTAGAATCCACTGAAAATCCCACTGTACTGTGTAGACCACACTGAAAAATCAGTTTGTTTACAAATCCACAATATTTCCTTTAATTTGAAGCCCTTGGGGTCCGCAGGATTTTTATTATATTCCGACATTCAGGGGATGGGCGATGGGGAAATCCAAAAACTGACCCGGGATTTTTAGCGAAAATTTTTCCCCAAAAAACACGGCCCAGCATGGTCCAGCGATGTTCAAATGCCATTGGATTTTGGACAGCATTTTAACATATGCTTTATAGACATAGCCTAAGGCTAAATCCCCACTGCATCGGACAAAAAAACGGTTCAAAAGTCGACCTTTTTTTGTCCGATGCATGACCGCGTTTTTTGTCACATTTTGCACAAAAAAACGTGGTCGGTTCTCTCTTTTTTGCCGTCGCTCCATACAATTGAAAACGCCGGCATATTATACATGTTGTATAATCTGCCAGTGCCAGAAAACGAGCAGAGAAAAAAATGACCTGTGTAGACAACAGATCGGTTTTCCTATTAAAGTCTATAGGCCGCCGAAAATAAGATTGTTTTTCTATGCAGTGTAGATATAGCCTTAGGATTATTCCTAGCAGCAAATACTGTAACTGGCTGTGAAACCGCTTTAAATTGAGTTTTCTTATGATGTGTCATTGGAGCTCATTATTTTGCCCACCGGGGCACTCTTTGGTACTCTGGTGTTCCAGTCTAAACAAAATAGTAGGTACTTATTGTTCCAAAGAATAAATGACTTTCTACACTCAACAGCAAAGATCACAGTAAAATTACAATGATCACTATAGAAGATAAAACCTCAAGTTGTAATAAAATGACACTAAAATACTTACTTGGGGGCAGCTGTTGACTGGAATGCATTGCTTCTTGCGACACTCTGTCTTGCCTTTCACACAAGAACAGATGGTGCAGTTGACAGAGGACCAACAACCCCCCCACCCCCCCCCCCCCCCACCCAACCCCCCCCCGACCCAACCCCCCCCCACCCCCCCCCCACCCCACCCCCCCCCCCCCGACCCAAACCAACCACCCCCCACCCCCCCCCACACAGACACAACCCCCCCCCCCCCGCCCCAACCCGGAGGACCAACACCCCACCCCCACCCCACATCTCTCCATCCTGTAGAAATAGCCAAAAAAGTGTATCCATCAGCTGGGGCTTTCAACAGCATGTGATCTCAGTCATGTATCAAACTACAGGCAAAAAAAATGTCATCCCCACAGGGCTTATATTATTGTATAACCTAAATTATGACTAATAAATAAGGGCTTTAGCAGGCTTCCTGAAGGCTAAAGTAACAAATTATCCTTTTAGAGTATGAGCTGTATTCTCATTGCTAATTAGTATAATTTGTATAGGTTTAAATTTTACATTCACTCATATGTATTTTATGGAAAACATGACCTATAATTATGAAATAGCAACTATATGTGACAAGCATATAAATAATATAGGTTTTTCAATAATATACTTTCAACATCTTTTATTATTTTTTATGAGAGTTTTCTGGTGTGATCTGTGCCTAAAAAAACTGTTGTTGCCCACTATTTTTAAAAAGACTTTCAACAGAAAGTGGCCCAGGTCCGACACCCTTGACACCTTTTTTGTGTGTCAATTCTTAACGAGCATGTCGTGCCACATTCAGAAGATTAGACACATTTATGAATGTGTCTCTACAGAATGTGGCACACAAATGTCGTACTAATCCATGCAATTTCAAACTGGCAAGACAAATTATTTTGGCGCATGGTTTTGTCTCACAGCGGGACACATTTTTAACTCCTTAAAGGAGTTGTCTCACGACTGGATTTCATCCTACCTTGGTGCTGTCCTAAGAGCTGTAGTTTTGAAATCATGGGTGAGCGAGCACTGGTTCCTGGAGTCCTCTCCCCATCCCTTCATCTAGGATGACGTCATGCTGCTGCGCTCGCTCCCGATGCTAACAGCATTGGAAGGGTGAACATCTCCGATCAAGAGTTCTCTTTCCCTGCTGCCTCACCATTCAATAGCATCCACGTGTACACAGCACATATTTCTCTCCCCATACATCCATACATTGACCCGGGAATAGGGGTTCCCAGCACAGGGAATTGAGCAGGGGGGAAAGCGATTCAAATAATCTTGATGAGTTGTATTTGCATGGAGTTATCTCAGTGCTACATTCTGTCTGTGTCTGCTTAATTACTATTCACGACTGTTGACTAATTTCTGCCTGAATCATTCACCTTCAGCAGTGAAGCTGGTTAGGTAAAACAGGAGAGTGAATGCCTAATTAGGCTGACTCAGAGCTGAATGAGACAGGTAGGAAATAGTTAACAGAGTGAATGAATAATAGGTAGTAGAGCTATCAGAACTGTGTCGGCGTGATCATGGCAAGCAGAGGAATGACAGGGGCTGTTGTATGCCTGACTCTAAATCACTTCGAGCTGTGCTCACTGTGTAGCGGCCCAGACGCCGAGTAGAATAGTGTGACAGCAAACTCTATCGATACTAAGGCACTGAGTGAGCTCGATAGTTAAAGTCAGTCGGTCTCGTGGATACGCTCCCCGGTACGCGACTCTGTTGTTGATAAGATGGCCGGAGATACACCTATCAGGGAGAACAAGCAGGTCGGTGGAACTACTAGTGGACCTCACAGGCAGCCCCTGGAGCACTAAAAACAACCGTCTAGAGTAGTATACTATCCTAGTTGACAACTCGCCGTCTCGCTCCGCAGAGCATTTGGCATTGACATTCGCTCCTTTAGTCTCACGTGCAGTGGAGCTTTTTGAAGATCATTAATTTGAATGACAATCTTTGTAGTGAGACAACCCCTTTAAGGACCCGGCGTTTTTTTTTTTGTTGACATGTTCGTTTATCCCTCCTTGCCTTAACAGAGCCATAACTTTTTTATTTTTCCACCTACATAGACACATGAGGGCTTTTATTCTGCGGAACAAGATGTACTTTCTAATGGTGTTATTCACTACTTATAATATAGAATATACTGGAAAACCGCAAAAAATTCCAAGTGGGACAAAATTGTGAAAAAAAAACGTATTTTCGCCATGTTTGCTGGGGTATTGCTTTTACGGCGTTCCATCTTCGGTCAATACAATATGTTACCTGTATTCTTCAGGTTGGTCCGCATCTAGCAATACCAAACATGTAGGGTTTACGTTATGTTTTGGTACCGTAAAAATCTTCCAAACTTTTTCTATTTTTGAAATTTGCGCCGCGGCGCCAGTTTGTGCGACCAATAACGGACGTCACTGAGGGTGCATTTTTTGCGGGCTGAAGTGTACTTATTATCGCTAGCAGTTTGGAATGCATGCAACTTTTTTTGATCATTTTTATTTCATTTTTAAGTGACATAAAATGACCAAAAAAAGCAATTTTGGCGTTTGGAATTTTTTTTCTTCTACGGTGTTCAGCGCACAGGATAAATTATGTTATATTTTTATAGATAAGACTTTTTCGGACGCGGCGATACCAAATATGTGTAACTTTTTTATTATTTTATTGTTTTTATTTGTAAAATGGGGAAAGGGGGGTGATTTGAACTTTTAATACTTTTTTTTTGTACTGTAAAACTTTATTTATTTATTTTTTTACTTTAACATTGAGGCCACCTATGGTGCTTGACCACTAGGTGGTGCGATTGTCAATACAGTCTAATGCATTGCATAGGCAATGCATTAGACTGTACCAAGATGGCGGTTTCCCCACTTCCTGTCTGCGGACGGAAGTGGGGCAAACCAGGACATGGAAGTGACAAGAGCCTTCCCAAGGCTCCAGACTGCCATGTCTGGGGGTCGGATCGTTGCAGCTATGCTGCGACGGTGCCGATGACCCTGACGTTCGGTGCGCGGCACCGATGGTCATTCATTCAGACGCCGCGGCCAACTTTGCCGCGGTGTCTGACGGGTTAAACAGCGCAGATGGGCGACGCTGCCCGCTTGCGCTGTAACGTCCGGGTGCTAGCGGCAATTAGCCGCTAACACCCGGCGGTTGTGCGGGGGGGTCGTGGAGCGATCCCCCTGCAAAGCCCCTTATGGACCCTGGGACGTACTCATACGTCCAGGGTCCTTAAGGGGTTGAAGTGCTGTGAGACACTTTCATCAGATGATGAAAGCTTCACCACCGTACTGAGAAGTGCAACTGTCTAGTCTGCGGCAGATTTCATACCTGTTGCCCATAGTTTATAACTGAAGTGTATATATATATATATTCATATATATATTTTATCCAGTTGAAACCAGAAGTTTACATACACTATATAAAAAGACACATATGCATGTTTTTCTCACTGTTTTAGGTCAATTAGGATTACCAAAATTATTTATATTTGCCAAATGCCAAAATAATGACAGAAAAATTTTTATTACTATCTGCAAGTTAAAAAGTTTACATACATTCCAGTAGTATTTGGTATCATTGCGCTTAAACTTAGTGACTTGGGTCAAACGTTTTGGATATCCTTCCACAAGCTTCTTACAATAGTTGGTAGAATTTTGGCCCATTCCTCCTGACTGAACTGATGTAACTGAGCCTTGTTTGTAGGTCGCCTTACTCGCACCTGCCTTTTCAGCTTTGCCCATAAATTTTCAATAGGATTGAAATCAGAGATTTGTGATGGTCGCTCCAAAATATTGACTTGGTTATCCTTAAGCCACTTTGTAATCAGTTTGGCAGTATGCTTTGTGTCATTGTCCATTTGGAAGACGCATTTCTGCCCAAGCTTTAACTTCCTGGCTGATGTCTTGAGATGTTGCTTCAGTATTGCCACATAATCTTCTTTCCTCATGATGCCATCTATTTTTTGAAGTGCACCATTCCCTCCTGCAGTAAAACAACCCCACAACATGATGCTGCCACCTCCATGTTTCACAGTTGGGATGGTGTTCTTAGGCTTCGAAGCTTCTCCCTTTTTCCTCCAAATGTAACGATGGTCATTATGGCCAAGCAGTTCAGTTTTAGTTTTGATAGACCATAGGACTTGTTCCTGTGTGTATTTGAAAACATTAATCTGGCTTTCACATGTTTCTTTTAGATGTTGATACAGTACTTATTCACTGTGAATAATGGCATAATCTTACCAGCTTCTGCCAGCATCTTCACAAGGTCTTTTGCTTTTGTTCTTGGGTTGTTATGCGCATGTCGGACTAAAGCACATTCATCTCTGTAACACAGAGCGGTATGATGGCTGGAAATTCTCATCTTGTTTGTATTTGCATATAATTGTTTGTACGGATGAAGAAGGCATCTTCAGGTATCTGGAAATTGTACCCAAGGATGATCCAGACTTGTGCAAGTCCACAATTCTCTTTCTGATGTCTTGGCTGATATTTTTAGACTATCCCATGATGTTACACACAGAAGCAGTGTGTTTCTGGTGTGATTTAAAATACACCCACAGGTGTGTCTCTAATAAACTCAGATATTGCCAATAAACCTATCAGAAGCTTCAAAAAGCAAGACATCATCATATGGGCTGTCCCAAATTCTTTAAAGGCATAGTAATCCTAGTGTATGTAAACTTTTGACTTTGCGGAAAGTAATAACAATGCCTTAAAAAATTATCTCTCTCATTATTCTGGCATCTGGCAAATATAAATAATTTTGATAATCTTAATTGACGTAAAACGGGTGAGGTTTATTCTGATCTCTTGTCAGATAGTAAGAAAAACCTGCATATATGTCTTTTTATGCAATGTATGTAAACTTCCGATTTCAACTATGTGTATATATATATATATATATATATATATGTTTATATATATATATAAAAAGTAGTATATATACAGTATATTGAACTTATGCTTAGCATTTCATTTATATGTATTTCACTGTTAATTTTTTGTTGTAAATAACTAACACACATTTCCTGTGTTCAAGCCGAGGTGTGCCATGGATTTACTAAAGCCCAATACAAGAACCAAAATCCTCCCACTGAGCAACCCATAGACTCATATAACCAAGGTGTGCAATACCAATATTTTTACTTTGAGGGACAGAAAGTGAGATTAAATCTTCTGAACAGGGGCACAAACAGCAAAACAAAGGTGATAGGTTAACAGTAGAGATGGGCGAATTGATTCTAACGAAGTGGAATTCGTTTAGAATTTCAGAAAAACTTTGGTTCTGAACGAAGTCGAAGTTTGGGGTACTTCGCGTGAACGAAGTGTGCTTTTGATTGATAAAATGGCTGCGAGCACATGGCGTTACATGGGGCAAAGAACCTGGGGGGAAGAAGGGCATAGCCTACAGGGACATGGCGGGGGGGGAGATGAACCCAATCAGGGGGCCCGGGGGATTCTGGGAGTCACCGCCCACAAAATAAGTGGGGCCCCGGACATGGGGGTCAAAATGCTCTCACTGTACTGATTAGGGAAGGTGCTCCCAAGGCTTTTAAAGAAATTCTTACTAAAGAATCTTTTTTTTATACAGCGTTTTTTGGGGGGTGTCACAGCTTGTCTAAGAGACGGGTTCTCTTAACGTTTATTTCTAAATTTTGTGGGGTATTTTGGAACTAAAGCCCAGTGTGGGGTTCCAATCCCAGCTGCAAAATCATTTTAATGCTATCTGTCACAGCACATTGAATACCCAAAGGGGTTTTATCTAAGCCTTTTCCCGGTTGTATTGATTTAAAGAAGAAAGGTTTTTACAACCCCAAATACCACTTCTTTTTTGGTTTGTTGCTCAATTCTTTTGGCAATTTAAATCCAGGGGTTAATTAAGCTTTTGTTCTGCTGTTGTGGTGACTAAAAGGAAACCGTTTTTTTTCCCCCCAAAAAAAGCTTTTTTCCCTGTAGAAAATTTAAAACCCAAAGGGTTTAAATTTTAAAAGTTTTTTCTCTTGCTGTGTACCGTAAAATAAACCCCCATTGAAACCCAGCTACAAAGCTGGTGTTTTTTTTTTGCTAAATTTTTTTTCCCAAACCCGGAAACAAACTTTTTTAAAAAAAATTTTCCGGGGGTTAATTAAGCCGTTTTTTAAAAAAATTTGCCCTGTTTTTTTGGTTTGAAATTTTTAAAAGGGGAAAATTTTTCTTTTTTAAAAAAAATTTTTTCCCCCAAAAAGAAGAAATTTTGGGGCCGGGTAGTTAATTCAAAATCCAAAGGGTTTTAATTAAGCCTGTTTGTGTTTTACATTCAGTAAAAAAAATTTGTTTTTTTAAAAAGACACATAAAGTAAATTTTTCCTGGCCTTTTTGTTGAGGGAAAATTTTACCCAAAGGGTTCCCCAAGCTTGTTACTGGGTTCTTTTGGGAGTAAAATTACTTTTGTGTGTATTTAAAATATACAGTTTCTTCATCAAAACGTGTCTGTACTTTTTAAAAAAAACGGAAAGGGTCAGAAGGAGGGTGGCGGGTCTTCACCTGCGAGTGGCGGGGCCAAAAACTTTTTCCTGGGGGCAGGCCCAGGTCGCAGCAAAAGCAAGGGGACGTCGCAGCGGGGCCAAAACGGTGAGGCCAGAACTGCCGGTGTCATTTACCCGGCCAGGTGTTTTTGTTTAGAAAACCCAAAAGGTTTTCTTGTTTGGTTAAATAGGTCATAAAATTCCTCCCCAATGACATAGGGGACAAACCCCCACCCAAGGTCGGGGGGAAACGTCAGACACAACCCTTATTTGGAAAGGAAACCGGGGGGAGGGGTAAAGCGGTCCTCCCGTCCTAAACCCCGCCTTCGGGCCCACCCGGTTCCTCACCCAGAGATCTCCCTATGTGGTCTGGTGCTCAGGCACTATATAGCGGGATAAACCAATTTGATGGGGGAAGGTCGGGAGCTACTTGGCAGCAAAGAAAGGGGGGCCAATACCCCCTCCCTTCTTGCAGTAGGGGGCAAAGTTTTAGATGGGAGGGGGGTGGCATGGGGGGGGCCCCCATTTTTGTGAGGGCTCGCCCCCTGCATACCAAGCCCGGGTGTGAGGAGCAGTGACGATGAAACACAAATAGATGATGATGTACCCCGATTTGCACTTTGGGAGCCGGGGGGGAAGTAAAGGGCTTCTTATTTTCAGGAGGGAAAAAGGGGGTAAAACTTGGGTCCAGGCAGGGCCTTTGCCCGCAAAGGGGGGTTGTGTGGAAATTGGAAAAATTCCGAGGGGTAGAGCAGTGTGAAAAGGGCAAAGGGAACCCAAGGGGGCCCGGGGGTTTGAAACCTGCTTCGCAGGGGCCAAGAAAGTAGCGGCAACCCGGGGCTCGCGGGGGGCGCCCGGCCCGGGAGGGGAGTCAATCAGTGCGGGGGCGTTTGGCGGTAAAATCAGGCTTTGGCAGGGTTTTGGCAGTTCCCTTTTCTAAGACACCCGGGGGGAGCCGAATATGGGTATTTGTAGAAAACTGTGGGGAGAAAGTGAAGCGTGGCCAGGGAAACTAACGTTTTGGGACCAAGGCCCCTGGTCAAAAAATGCCCGGTCCCATCCGGGGGGCCGGGAGAAATGTGGCTCAAAGGGGGTGGGCCATTTCCCGCGCCGCCCGCGCAGCAGCGGCCAGTGGCACGCATCCATTGAAACCAGTTTAAAACTCCACCACCTCTGAAGGGGGGAGCTTTTTTATCTTTGACATTTATTTTCCCGGTCCAAAATGCTCCGGGTCCTCGCTACCATGGCCCCAGCCCGTCGGTTCAGCGGGGGCGAAATTTCAAAAGAGGGAAAAAAGTATGTGTCCCAAAAAAAACCCAAGGGTGAAACGCTTTACCGTGCTCCCGTCCAAAATTGTTGGGACTGCGTCCCCCCCTTTTCCCAAAAGGTGGGCTTTGCACCAATTCAGAGAACTTTTAAAGGCCCCGTGCCGAGCCGAGGGTGGAGAAATTCCCCAAACCCAATTTCTTTTCCAAAAAAAGGGGGGAGTACCAGCACTTCATAAAAATGTAGAAAAAAAAGGTGGGCCAGTTTCCCTTTAGTTTTCGGAACTGGAACTGTAACTTTTGGGCAGGGCCCGTATATGTTCTTTTTGGCCCTTTTGGGTGAATGTGCTTCCTGCCCAGGCACACCAACAACTTGGACAGGAGACGCCCCTTTTTCCTCCCCATTGTCAAAAATGCGGCTCTTTTTGCCAATTTTCCGGCCCCCTCCTCCTCCACCCCCCATCCCATCTCGCCTCCACAAGAATCTCCATCATACCAAAATTTTGTAGGGCACAGCAGTTTTCACGCGTTTTACCCCTGGCTTGCCTTTTTGCGAACGAAGTCACACAGGGGAGGAAATGCTCCCGTCAAAGCAGCAAAATCGATGTGTGGGTTTCTCCCGGCCAAATGCAAATCGGGAAAAAATTTGGGGTTTACGGAAATGGGGTGGGAAAATGGGGTCCGCGCTGCACCGGGGGGGGGATGGTACTTTATTTCCCCGCCTGGCGCCATGTTCAATCTGTTTGTGAAAAGGTTCCTGAAATTTTCCCCTGATCTTTTTGAAGACCCCCTTGGGAAAAAGGCCCCGGAAAATGTGATCATTTATCCATTTACCAGGGCCAAGGGGCACTCCTCGAGTTGCAGCGGGAGAACGGCCTCCCCCCAAAACCCCTCTGAAATGCGATGTTTCCACCTGTTGGAATTCCAAACCTGCACATGTTGGAACCCACTGGGAAAGAACAGAGGGGAAAAGGCCCCTTAACGATTTTTTGATGATCCCCGGGGACAGGAATACTAAAAATATTCAATTTTGACCGCTTTGTAAAAATAAGGGAAAAACATAAAGCTTAGGGTCCCCCGCTGGAAAATTTTCCTGGGTTCCCCCAAAAAATGGGGATTTTAAAAAAGGCATCTTTGGGCCCGGGAAAACTTTAAAATTGCTTTTCTTTTTTTCCCAAAAACATAAACCTTTTTTTAAAGATTCAGTTAAAAGCAAACGCATGTAAAACGTCATAGCAGGGCTTGTAGCGTGTGTTGCATAAAAAAAAAGGTAAATACCCTTGTCGTGCTTCAAAGCAACCAAAAAGGACAGGAGCAGATGGACAACCGGCCCGGGGGGAACGCCCGGGAAAATGCAACGTTTCAAGGGATTTAAAGGGCCCCCTTTCTCAAGCTTGCTTGAGAAAGAGGGCGTTTTATCCCTTGAAACGTTGCACCTTGCGGCGTTCGCCCGGCCGGTTGTCCATGCTGCTCCTGTCCTATTGTATGCTTTGAAGCACGATTAAGGTATTTACCTGTTTGTTTATGCAACACACGCTACTAGTCTGCTATGACTGTATTACATGTATTACTGTATTACGCCGGGCGAACGCCGCAAGATGCAACGTTTCAAGGGATCAACACCCTCTTTCTCAAGCCTTGAGAAAGAGGGCGTTGATCCGTTTTGAGGGCGTTGATCCCTTGAAACGTTGCATCTTGCGGCGTTCACCCGGCCGGTTGTCCATGCTGCTCCTGTCCTATTGCATGCTTTGAAGCACGACTAAGGTATTTACCTGTTTGTTTATGCAACACATGCTACTAGTCTTCTATGACTGTATTACATGTATTACTGGCCGGGCGAACACCGCAAGATGCAACGTTTCAAGGGATCAACGCCCTCTTTCTCATGCTTGAGAAAGAGGGCGTTGATCCCTTGAAACGTTGCATCTTGCGGCGTTCGCCCGGCCGGTTGTCCATGCTGCTCCTGTCCTATTGTATGCTTTGAAGCATGACTAAGGTATTTACCTGTTTGTTTATGCAACACACGCTACTAGTCTGCTATGACTGTATTACATGCGATGCTTTTAACTGAATCGTTGAAAAAGGCTGATGTTATTGAATAAAGAAAAGCAATATTTCAAGATTTACGGGTCCACGATCTCATTTTGAATGGACAGGAATACTCTCCTGTGTAACTTTGATGTTAGCCAGTGGCAGCTCATGCGTGACACCTGCCGTTTGTTGAGGCCATTCGAGGAGGCGACGTTATATGTCAGTTGCCAGGTCTACGGGATGAATAACGTCATTCCACTGCTTCATGTCCTGGAACAGATGCTGAAAAATCTGTCTGGGCAGGGGACTGGAGACGTGGCGACTACATCTCGCGGCCACATTAGTCCGTTGGGGACTGAAAAGGAGGAGGAGGAGGATGTGGAGGAGGACATTGGAGCAGATGCATTGTCTGGTGAAATGAGTGGATTTTCTACCCAGGTGACAAGAGAGGAGGAGCAGGAGCAGCTGGAGGAGGTAGATGGAGATGAGGAAGACGAGGCAGATGACCCGCAAGCACCGTGGCAGTATACAGTGGAGATGGAGGCAGGGAGCCGCTCGGAGACACTTTTGCAGATGGCCAACATCCTGCTGATTTGCATGGCTATTGACAGCCAAATTGTCACCATCCGGCAGAGGGATGACTTCTGGCTCTCCACCCTATTGGACCCTCGCTACCGGTCCAAAATGGGAGCCTTTTTCCCAGCTGATGAGAGGGAGGACAAACTCAAATACTATAGGGAAATCCTCCGTAGTCAGTTGGCCGCTGCCTATGTGTGGCATCGTCCCTCCTCTGACAGGTCTGACCGTGGTTTTCTTCAGTGCTCACATACTAATGCCGCGGCTGCTGGGAGATGGTGGGGGGTTAGGAGCAGTACCAGCTCCATCAGCAGCAACCTAAGTCTGGAGTCACTGATGAGCAGCTTCCTTCACCCGCCTAGTGAGGAGGGCAGTTGTCACCAACAGCAGCAGAACCTGGAGCAGTCCCTGAACCAACAGGTGGTGGCCTACTTGTACAGCACTCTGCCACCACAGTTAGAACATCCGCTGGACTACTGGTCAGCCAAACTGGATGTGTGGCCGCAACTTGCCGAGTTTGCAGTGGAGAAGCTGTCCTGCCCGGCCAGAAGTGTGGCATCAGAGCGGGTGTTCAGTGCGGTGGGGGCCATCGTTACCCCAAGGAGAACCCGCTTGTCCACGGGAAATGTAGAACGACTGACCTTTGTCAAGATGAATCAAGCGTGGATCAGCCGAGATTTCCACACACCAATGCCTTAGGCGTCAGACTACATCAGCCATGACGCCTCACCCAAACTGTGAGAAATAAGTCTAGGTTCAAACTACCTGCCTCAGCCACTATCCTCATGCCACCACCCGCCTGATGCCACACATCTGCTGACAGTTTCCATCTGCACGCCAAACCAATCTTTACCAGGGACTGGTATTGCCACCCACCTCCACACTCTGTCATTGTGCAACTCTATGACCTCATGCTGCTGCTGCTGTTGCTGGTGCCGTGACATCCACACTGTGTCATTGTGCCACTCTCTGACCTCCTGCTGCTGATGCTGTTGTTGCTGCTGCGGTCACCTTCACAATGTGTCATTGTGCCACTCTCTGACCTCATGCTGTTGCTCCTGCCGTCACCTCCACTCTCTGTCATTGTGCCACTCTGTGGCCTACTCCTGTTTTTGCCACCTCCAGAATGTTATTGTGCCACTGCCTGACCTCATGCTGCTGCTACCGTGACCTCCACACTGTGTCATTGTGCCCCTCTGTGGCCTACTCCAGTTTTTGCCACCTCCAGAGTGTCATTGTGCCACTGTCTGACCTCATGCTGCCACCGTGACCTCCACACTGTGTCATTGTGCCACTCTGTGGCCTACTCCAGTTTTTGCCACCTCCAGAATGTCATTGTGCCACTGCCTGACCTCATGCTGCTGCTGCCGTGACCTCCACACTGTGTCATTGTGCCACTCTGTGGCCTACTCCAGTTTTTGCCACCTCCAGAATGTCATTGTGCCACTGCCTGACCTCATGCTGCTGCTGCCGTGCCCTCCACACTGTGTCATTGTGCAACTCTTTGGCCTACTCCTGTTTTTGCCACTTCCAGAATGTCATTGTGCCACTGTCTGACCTCATGATGCTGCTGCCGTCACCTCCACGTTGTGTCATTGTGCCACTCTGTGGCCTACTCCAGTTTTTGCCACCTCCAGAATGTCATTGTGCCACTGTCTGACCTCATGCTGCTGCTGCCGTGACCTCCACACTGTGTCATTGTGCCACTCTGTGGCCTACTCCAGTTTTTGCCACCTCCAGAATGTCATTGTGCCACTGCCTGACCTCATGCTGCTGCTGCCGTGACCTCCACACTGTCATTGTGCCACTCTGTGGCCTACTCCTGTTTTTGCCACCTCCAGAATGTCATTGTGCCACTGTCTGACCTCATGCTGTTGTGGCTGCGGCCGTCACCTCCACACTCTGTCACTGTTGTTGCCACCTGAGCTCTCAGCTTGTTTTTATCCAGCTTTCGCTGCCATGACTTTATCAGGCTACATTCCTGCTTGAGTTTTTTGGTCAGTTTTGCCCTCTTAAGTGCCCAGGGAATTTTATAGTGAAGCGATTCTAAGAGCGGCGGCAGTCATGTGCGTGTCATACTAAAACACAACATTGTATGAAGACCAAACCAAGCTCCCTCTGCATATTTAAGCATGGCACAACGTTTTACAGCACCCTGCAGGCTCTGTGTAGCCTGGAAATAGCTGTTTTTTAACGCGATTCGTCCCGAAGTAATTTGGACCGAAACTAATTTTGACGGAAAATTCGGCGAAGTCACCGAATCGAATTTTTGAGAAATTAACCCATCTCTAGTTAACAGCATAACCTTTCCTGTACTATCCTGTTCCAACCTACAAACAAATTCAACTTAAAAACAAACCTATCTTTATAACCTGAGGACTGCCTGTATACATTTATAGGACAGAAATGGCTAAAGTTTTTCAGTGATATAAAGATTATATAATTTAAAATAAATATGTACAAGGCAACCAAAATTCAGGAAGATTTGCAGGTGAAGAGGAAATTTAAACAGGCAGGTTTGGGTGAATGTGGGATATGTGTAAAAAGTATTGTTGTAATTTCAATCGACATGACCACAATTCAGTTTAGGTCATACTGGACATAACATGAGTAAATATATTAAAACGACTTAGTTGTACAAAGAAAATTAATAAAATATGAAACCTTTACCCTGAAAATTTTGTTTCCTGACTTGCAGACTTTGACTTCTTCAGCGGGCACATAGGAGACACACTCTTCACAGCAATGTTCCTGTCCATTACTACATGTTCCTGCAGGAGAACACTTCTTTTTACAGACTACAGTGGAATCCTAAATTTAAAAAAAGAAAGAAAAAAAGGGAAAAGGTGACAGAAAATGAGAAATAAAAACTAAAGATAAGCAATTTTAAAATAAAGAATCCTTTAAAAGTAAAGGCTTTTTATAGAGTACATACATCAGATGCAAAATGCCACTAATAAAATTTAAAGACCTCGTAGGACACTGCTGCCCAAAGTAAAAAAAAAAAAGATACCTTCCTACTCATCTTTCAGCGCTGGGTCTAGAGTTTCTTCTCAGTCTTCTGTTTACTTCCAAATGAGATGTCACCGAAGTTACCGCTGATAGGCTGCAGTGGGAACATGCCTCTGCTTATATCACCATTCGGAAGTGAACAGAAGACCAGCGCTGAAACCAAGATGAGAAAGAAGATCATGTTTTATAGACTTTAAGGCAAAAGTAATTGTTAAAGAACTTACTGATTAAAGTATTAAGGGCAAAACAAATGAAATAATAAATAGCCAATGAATCCTTTGTCTTTTAAATGCATTGTTTGTGATAAAAAATAATAAGTGACTGCTCTGCTTTTTTATTGTTTACAGAAACAGCACCATTGGTATTAAGAGTTGTATCTTGTATACAGCTCAGCTATAATCAATTAAATAGGTATAAGCTGCAATACCCGACACAGCCCATGAATAGGAGTGGCGGTGTTTCTGCAAAAAAGGAAGCCAGCATTGTGGTTTCAATCCTTCAACACTACATTGTCCTTGAAATACAATAGTTAAGGAATGTCCTATGGAGACAATATAGTTTTCAAATATATTTCAGTCTGATCACTTAAAGAGGTTTTACCATAAAGGCATTTTATGCCTGGGTTGTTGCGCTTCAGCATTGTGTTCAAAAGTGGGCACAGATTATATGTTTGAACAGCATATTATGTGACCCAACGGGATTTATAACACCATGTCTTTCCCCACACTGTGCTCATTCTAGTCAAACAAAGGTCTGTTTATGTAAAGAGCTGTGAGTAGCTACAATGTAGCTGAGTGGTTAGCACTTCTGACTTTCAGCATAGTCATTCTAGGTTAAATTCCTGCAGGAAACAAACATGTGGATTTTTTTTCTCAATCCACATACCTGAATGAGGTTTCTTTTTTCCTTTTATATATTTGCACTGTTTGACTAATTACCAAGGAGTACAGAGGACAGAAGTTGAAGGACAGCACCTAGGGCTGAACACTTGTTCAGCAGGGAGTGTGTGTGATTACTAGGCAGGGAAGAGACTGAGAACAGCTGCCTGAGAGGAGAAGTGATGTCTGAGCATGTGCGGCCAGGACTGAAGAACTCTCATCACTGGTTATATCTCCTAGAGATGAGTTGTACACTATGGGTCACTAAGGTAAAAGCTAAAATAAAAATGGTACAGATTTTTTAATAATGATGAATGGTGAAAATGTTTATTATTTGATTTGCAAGCTTCCCACATCAATTTTACTTTGTGGTAAACCCCCTTTAAGTTTACTTTCTAAACCATGACACTGTCTCTGTCAAAGACAACTAATATAGTCAGTATCATACAAACGAATGGACAGCTTTCCTGTTCCAACAAGACTAACCCTTTCTACTCATATTCTGTATAAATTATACTAGCTAATTAGCAATGGAGAATACACCACAGACTTTAATAGGATAATTTGCTACTTCAGCTTTAGAGCAAATTTAAAATAAGTCCTTATTCTTAAGTCATAATTTGGGATAAACAATGACACAAGCCTGCTGGGGATGAAAAGATTTGATTTGTGTAGTTTGATACTTGACTGGGAGCATATGCTGTTGAAAGCCCCAGCTAATGCCTGTTCCCACAAGATAATTTCCTGTATTGGTTTGTTCTGTCCTTTGGTGATTTGAATATAAAGTAAGAATACCATATGAAACTGTATTTGAACACACCTTAAAAAATTACATACTTTACATTACCTAGACATTGTTGACAATTATGATCCACACACTGGTGAATTTAGGACAAAAAAAAATTGAAGGATTTGTCCAGTTTCTGGTTTTCATCCCCAAACACAGGAATGGCTCATCAACTACCGTGATCTGAACACGAGAGGATCGCCTTGGAGCTCCAAGGAGTGGGGTGCTATGGAGGCATAATCTTATTTTTCTTTTTTTCCCACCATGGACTCATTTCAATTTTCTTTCAGTTGACAACTCTTTTAAACTCATAGGCTTGTTCATAGTTGCATTGCAAGATCCATTACATTTTTCTTTTTGTCAACTTAGCTAGATGAGAGTTTGTTTTTCCACAATGAGTTTTATTTTTCAAAGGAGTTTTCCAATGCTAAATTTCTATCCCCTCTTAAGAAAGTGGGGTCTACCATACGCAAATTAGAGTACACTTTTTCTCTACCATGTCTGCCCAGTCTATACTGTCAGTGTACCTGAGTTAGTCAGGCATATTGTTTTATATCTAATAGTAAGGGTATGTTCACACGATGTACTGTGGTGCGTACAATACGCGCCGCAGTACATCGTGAGTTTCGGGAGCTCGCGCTAATACGCGTGTACTCCCGCGGGGCAGGAGGACTGACAGCCTGCCGGCCCCATAGACATTCATTACTCATGGCGCGTATTTGCCGCAAATAATTGACATGTCAATTATCTCCCAGGGCCTACAATACGATCGTATTGTACGAGCGGGGAGAGGAGGCGTAATTCATACTTCTCTGTGAGAACTATGGATTACCATAATTATGAGGCGCATTTCCCCACATATTAAGCGCAGTACGCCGCGAAATACGCGGTGAAATGCGCCCCAAAATAAGCCGTTTGAACATACCCTAATAGTATGTGGTAATATCAAAAAAACTAGAGCAGCATAAGGGATTTTAGACCAGGAGCTGTAGTAGATAGATACAGAGCCGGCTGCAGTGTCAGTCCAAAGCACTGTTTAAAATTTGGGGGGACATGTATGAAAACTGTCTAGGTGTAAGACTCAACCTTGTTGCCCATAGCAACCAATCAGAGCTCTCCTTTCAATTTTATAGAGCATTACAGTATATGAAATGAAAGGGGAACTCTGACTGGTGGCTTTGGGCAACATAGAAAGTCTTACACCTAGACCATTTTCATACATGAGGCCCTTAGTCTCTGCTACTCTGATATGCCCAGGGAGTGGAAGGGCAGTGTTTAAACCAAAGGTACATTCCTGCTACATAGATAACAGAAAAACAAAATAAAAACACAAAGCTACAGCTTTTTTTAGTTTCCGGTAACCCATGTAAAGGCCTATTTGTAGGTACATATAACTTATGAATTAACTCAGGGTCGGGACTACGGGTAGGCAGAGGTAGGTGATCGCCTAGGGCGCCTACCTCTGCCTGTCCCTAAGGGGCGCAGGCAGGGGCTCCGAACCTCCCGGGCTCCAGGCCGCTGCCGTGCGCCTGAAGCGCCGGCGGTCCCTGTATGTGCGTCCGCAGCACGCACATGCAGCTGCGGGCTTCTGTGAAGCAGAGAGCGAGCGCTCCCTGCTCCGCAGACAGTGTCGGACCCGCTCACCGGAGGATCGTTGGATCCTCCGGTAAGCCGCAGGGCCGACACAGCGGGGCCGCCGGGTCCTCATAGCGCTGAGGACCCGCTGCGGCCCTGTGCGGCTCAGCTGGCAGCGTCGTGATGAAGTTATGTCATCGCGACGCTGCCTGTCCTCGGGCGCACAGCGCGTCACAGGCCGTGCGCCCGAGGAGCTGTCGGAGGAGCGCGCGGCCGGTAAAGAAGAGGACAGAAGAGAAGCGCGCAGCCGGGAAGCAGGTAAGGTAAGTATTAATGTTGTTATTTTTACCTGTCTTAGTGCCCCTATATGCCTGCCTGAGCCTCTATATAGCCCTGCCTGCCTGAGCCCCTATATAGCCCCGTCTGCCTGAGCCCCTATATAGCCCTGCCGGCCTGAGCCCCTATATACACCTGCCTGAGCCCCTATATAGCCCTGCCTGCCTGAGACCTATATACCCTTGCCTGAGCCCCTATATAGCCTTGCATGAGCCCCTATATAGCCCTGCCTGCCTGAGCCCCTATATAGCCCTGCCTACCTGAGCCCCTATATACCCCTGCCTGCCTGAGCCCCTATATACCCCTGCCTGCCTGAGCCCCTATATACCCCTGCCTGAGCCCCTATATACCCCTGCCTGAGCCCCTATATACCCCTGCCTGAGCCCCTATATACCCATATGCCTGCCTGAGCCCCTATATACCCCTGCCTGAGCCCCTATATACCCATATGCCTGCCTGAGCCCCTATATACCCCTGCCTGCCTGAGCCCCTATATACCCCTGCCTGAGTCGATATATACCCCTGCCTGAGCCCCTATATACCCATATGCCTGCCTGAGCCCCAATATACCCCTGCCTGAGCCCCTATATCTATATGCTTGCCTGAGCCCCTATATCTATATGCCTACCTGAGCCCCTATATACCCCTGCCTGAGCCCCTATATCTATATGCCTGCCTGAGCCCCTATATCTATATGCCTGCCTGAGCCCCTATATCTATATGCCTGCCTGAGCCCCTATATCTATATGCCTGCCTGAGCCCCTATATATACCTG
The DNA here is from genome assembly GCA_025379985.1 of Phyllomedusa bahiana. Taxonomy (NCBI): domain Eukaryota; kingdom Metazoa; phylum Chordata; class Amphibia; order Anura; family Hylidae; genus Phyllomedusa; species Phyllomedusa bahiana. The sequence continues at coordinate 22,917 of JAODAL010004891.1, forward strand.
CCTGAGCCCCTATCTCTATATGCCTGCCTGTGTGCCCTTATATACACTTGCCTGAGCCCCTATATACACCTGCCTTAGCCCCTATCTCTATATACCTGCCTGTATGCCCCTGTATATCTGCCCGAGTGCCCCTATATTTATATACCTGCCTGTCTAAGGGGACAATATATACCTGCCTAACTGATGGGCACCTATATACCTGTCTAACTGAGGGGAAGTATATACCTATAATTAATGAGTTACTGGAATTGTGAGGATTCTAAGATATATGTGTCCAAATCTGCAGGGACGAGTATTGGCCATGAAAAATCAGCATGAAGGTGTGAACCGGATGGAGAAGAAAAGGGAAAGTGAACGACACTGATCAGAAAAGACGTCTCCGGTGAGTCACTAAATGTAACGTAAGTGTAATCCCTTATATTTCTGCAGAGCGTCTACATACAACTAGTATCTACCACTATCTGGTCACTGTATGGCGGTGGTATATGTAATCAGAGCCTGTGTACAACTGATAGGCACATGTGGGGGTTACGTTTGGTCAGGGTCTGGCAGGATTATTTGATCCTTAAGTAGTAATAGTTTAGGGTCTTGGTTTTGTAGGAGTGTTTTTTAGTAACAATCATTAGTCTGGTAGATTTGCTCCATGTATAGGTGTATGTTTTGGTGACTGTTTAGGGGTATTGCACATATGTCATATGGAGGTGAGCGATTTCGAAAAAGCAAATTTGTCATCGCTGATTTTCATTATACAGTGACTGCTGAGGGGATGGACGGGATCTATGTGGAATATGCAGAAAATTAGTGACAGGACCTGGCGCGGGGCGAAAGGACTTAGTGTGGGAGGGTGCAATTTTTTGGGGAGCGAGGAGGGGGGGGGGGGGGCGCCATTGGCTGTACTCGCCTAGGACACCAAAATGCCTTGTCCCGGCCCTGAATTAACTTTTCTTAATTACTAAGAAAAAGGATCTTCACCAGTGTTTTTATTTGGCATTTTAAATTCATGATGATCACCATGCGATAAAAATACTATGTTAACTTCATTCTGTGGATCAATAGGATTATGGCAACAACAAATTTATATTTTTTAATCTTTTTTTACCAGCTTTCCCTTAATTAGTGTGTGTACAGAGAAAACTGTCAATGACTGTAAGTGGGTGGGGCTAATATCACTTTTAGTTTCACTTTTGGGATTTTCTCTGTTTTTTATTCAATCATCATATAAACCTATGTATTATAGAGCTCAGCTTCTCTCCCTCCATCACATCCTGCTTTCAGATGTCAGTTTAACAGACAGGTATAGCATCTTTTTGTGTATAGTAAGAGAGCTATCAATTAAACTGAGCTGGGTGGGAAGAATTTGTTTGGAATTTCAGGAAAACTTTGGTTCTGAACGAAGTCGAATTCAATTCTTTTGCGCAATTTACATCCAGGGGTTAATTAAGAGTTGTTCTGCTGTTGTGGTGACTAAAAGAAACCGTCTTTTTCACTGCCAAAAAAGACATTTTTCCAGTAGCATAATTCATAACCGAAGGTTAATTACAAGTTTTTCTCTTGTTGTGTACCGTAAAATACACGCCATTTTAACACGCTACAAAGCTGGTAGTTTTTGGTTGCTCAATTACTTTGCGCAATTTACATCCAGGGGTTAATTAAGTGTTGTTCTGCTGTTGTGGTGACTAAAAGAAACCGTCTTTTTCACCGCCAAAAAAGACATTTTTCCTGTAGCATAATTCATAACCGCAGGTTAATTACAAGTTTTTCTCTTGTTGTGTACCCTAAATTACACGCCATTGTAACACGCTACAAAGCTGGTAGTTTTTGGTTGCTCAATTCTATTGCGCAATTTACATCCCGGGGTTAATTAAGCGTTGTTCTGCTGCTGTGGTGACTAAAAGAAACCATCTTTTTCACCGCCAAAAAAGACATTTTTCCTGTAGCATAATTCATATCCGAAGGTTAATTAAGCCTGTTTGTGCTTTTACATTCAGTAATATACACAGTGTTTTTAAACGACACATACAAGTCAATTTTTCCTACCCATTTGTGGAGCGCAATTTATATCCAAGGGTTACCAAGCTTTTTGCTGGGTTCATTTGGAGTCAAATACAGGGTGTGTATTTATCATATACAGATATCTTCATCAAACCGTGTCTGTACATTTTAGAACAAACAGTATGTCAGACAGAGAGGTGGCAGGCTCTTCACCTGCGAGTGGCAGTGGCACAAACATTCCTGGAGCAGGTCCAGGTCACAGCACAGCAAGGGGACGTCACAGCAGGGGTCACTCGGTGAGGCCACAACTGCCGCTGTCATCTAGTGGCCGTGTGCTGACCAGCAACCCAAGGGTTCTTGATTGATTGACTAGGTCATCCACTTCCTCCCAGATGACATCTGACAACCCCAGCCAAGAGTCAGTGGGAACGTCAGACACAACCCTTAGTTGGCATGGCCCGGGAGCGGGTCAGCGGCCCTCCCCTGTCCTCAACCCACCGCTGTCCCATCCGGTTCCCTCCGCCAGAGATCTGCTATGTGGTCTGGGCTCAGCGCCACTATATAGCGAGGATGAACAATTTGAGGAGGGCAGTCAGCTGCTACTTGGCAGCGAAGAAATGGGACCAATATCCGCTGCTTCTTGCAGTAGGCAGCAAAGTATAGATGTGGAGAGTGGCATGGGAGGTCAGGTTGTGAGGGGTCAGCCTCTACATACCAAGACCGGTGATGAGGACAGCAGTGACGATAAAACACAATTAGATGATGATGTAGCCGACCGCCCTTGGGAGCCAGGTGAGGCAAGGGCTTCATCATCGTCCGGAGAAGAGGGCGTCAGCTTGCGCGTCAAGCAGCCACGCAGCCAGCAAGTGGGTTGTGTGGCCGTGAGTCAGCAGGATAGCAGCAGTGTGAGGTCGGGAGCCAAGCGGCCACAGGGTAAAAAACCCACTTCACAGGTCCAAGAAAGTAGCGGCACAGGGGCTCAGCGAGGCAGCAGCGGTAGTAGTCACTCAGTGTGGAGCGTTGGCAGTCAAATACGATACTCGGCGGTGTGGCAGTTCTTTGCTAAGACACCGGAGGAGCCGAATATGGGTATATGTAGAATATGTAGGCAGAAAGTGAAGCGTGGCAAGGGAGATAACGCTGGCACCACGGCCCTGCGTCAACACATGCAACGTCACCATACTGTGGCCTGGGAGAAACGTGGCTCAGATGTTGTTGTCCTTCCTGCCGCCGCAGCAACAGCAGCAGCAGCGCCCAGTGGCAAGCATGCCATTGCAGCCAGTCAAGGCTCCACCACCTCAGCAGAAGGGAGCTGTTTCTCTATGCCATCATCTCCCAGTCCAGATGCTCCTGCTCCTCGCTACTCATGGGGCCAGCAGTCGTTCAGCGAGGCGATTTCAAAGAGACAACAGTATGCGTCCAACCATCCTAAGGTGCAGAAGCTGACCGTGCTCCTGTCCAAGTTGTTGGTATTGCAGTCCCTCCCTTTCCAAATGGTGGACTCTGCACCGTTCAGAAAACGTATGTCTTGTGCCGAGCCGAGATGGAGAGTTCCAAGCCGTAATTTATTTTCCAAAAAGGCAGTACCAGCACTTAATAAATATGTAGAACAGAAGGTGGGACAGTCCTTGAGCTTATCGGTTTGTTCCAAGGTGCACGGCAACGCGGACGTCTGGAGCTGTAACTACGGTCAGGGCCAGTACATGTCCTTTACGGCCCATTGGGTGAATGTGCTTCCTGCCCAGGCACACCAACAACTTGGACAGGAGACGCCGCTTTTTCCTCCACGTTGTCAAACTGCGGCTCCTGCGCCAATGTCCGTCTCCTCCTCCTCCACCACCACCACCATCTCAGCCTCCACAAGTACTGCTCCATCATACCACATGTGTAGGGCACAGCGGTGTCACGCAGTTCTACACCTGGCTTGCCTCGGCGAATGAAGTCACACAGGGGAGAAAATGCTCTGCGTCATGCAGCAAGAATTCGATGTGTGGCTTTCTCCGCGCCAACTGCAAATCGGAACCATGGTGACGGACAATGGGAGGAACATGGTGTCCGCGCTGCACCGAGGAGGGATGATCCATGCGCCCTGCATGGCGCACATGTTCAATCTGGTTGTGAAAAGGTTCCTGAAGTCTTCCACCGATCTTCAGAAGATTCTGAAAATGGCCAGGAAACTGTGCATGCACTTCATCCATTCCTACAAAGCCAGGAACACCCTCCTCGAGTTGCAGTGGCAGAACAGCCTCCCCCAACACACTCTGATATGCGATGTTTCCACCCGTTGGAATTCCAGCCTGCACATGTTGGACCGACTGTATGAACAGAGAAAGGCCATTAACGATTTTTTGATGATCCAGGCGGACAGGAGTACTCCCCTGTGTAACTTTGATGTCAGCCAGTGGCAGCTCATGTGTGACACCTGCCGTTTGTTGAGGCCATTCGAGAAGGCAACGTTATTTGTCAGTCACCAGGACTACGGGATGAATAACATCATTCCACTGCTTCATGTCCTGGAACAGATGCTGAAAAATCTGTCTGGGCAGGGGATTGGAGACGTGGCGACTACATCTCGCGGCCACATGAGTCCGGTGGGGACTGCACTGGAGGAGGAGGACATTGGAACAGAAGCATTGTCTGGTGAAATGAGTGGATTTTCTACCCAGGTGAACAGAGAGGAGGAGCAGGAGCAGCTGGAGGAGGTAGATGGAGATGAGGAAGACGAGGCAGATGACCTGCAAGCACCGTGGCAGTATACAGTGGAGATGGAGGCAGGGAGCCCCTCAGAGTCACTTGTGCAGATGGCCCGCAGCATGCTGATTTGCCTGGCTAGTGACAGCCGAATAGTCACCATCCGGCAGAGGGATGACTTCTGGCTCTCCACCCTATTGGACCCTCGCTACTGGTCCAAAATGGGAGCCTTTTTCCCAGCTGCTGAGAGGGAGGACAAACTCAAATACTATAGGGAAATCCTCCGTAGTCAGTTGGCCGCTGCCTATGTGCGGCATCGTCCCTCCTCTGACAGGTCTGACCGGGGGGTTCTTCAGCGCTCACGTACTACTGCCGCGGCTGCTGGGGGAAGGTGGGGGGGTAGGAGCAGTACCAGCTCCATCAGCAGCAACCTAAGTCTGGAGTCACTGATGAGCAGCTTCCTTCACCCGCCTAGTGAGGAGGGCAGTCGCCAGCAGCAGCAGGACCTGGAGCAGTCCCTGAACCAACAGGTGGTGGCCTACTTGGACAGCACTCTGCCACCCCAGTTAGAAGATCCGCTGGACTACTGGGCAGCCAAACTGGATGTGTGGCCGCAACTTGCCGAGTTTGCAGTGGAGAAGCTGTCCTGCCCGGCAAGTAGTGTGGCATCAGAGCGGGTGTTCAGTGCGGCGGGGACCATCATTACCCCAAGGAGAACCTGCTTGTTTATGGGAAATGTGGAACGACTGACCTTTGTCAAGATGAATCAGGCGTGGATCGGCCAGGATTTCCACACACCAATGCCTTAGGCGTCAGACTACATCAGCCATGACGCCTCACCCAAACTGTGAGAAATTAGTCTAGGTTCAAACTACCTGCCTCAGCCACTATTCTGATGCCGCCATCCGCCTGATGCCACACATCTGCTGACAGTTTCTCCATCTGCCACCAACCATCTTTACTATGGACTGGTATTGCCACCCACCTCCACACTCTGTCATTGTGCCACTCTATGACCTCATGCTGCTGCTGCTGTTGTTGCTGCTGCGGTCTCCTCCACACTGTGTCATTGTGCCACTCTCTGACCTCATGCTGTTGCTCCTGACGCCGTCACCTCTGTGGCCTACTCCTGTTTTTGCCATATCCAGACTGTTATTGTGCCACTGCATGACCTCTGGCTGCTGCTACTGTGACCTCCACACTGTCATTGTGCCTCTCTGTGGCCTACTCCTGTTTTTGCCACCTCCAGAATGTCATTGTGCCACTGTCTGACCTCATGCTGCTGCTGCTGTGACCTCCACACTGTGTCATTGTGCCACTCTGTGGCTTACTCCAGTTTTTGCCACCTCCAGAATGTGATTGTGCCACTGTCTGACCTCATGTTGCTGCTGTGGATGTTGCTGTGCCCTCCACACCCTGTCATTGTGCCACTCTCTGACCTCATGCTGTGGCTGCTGCCATAACATCCACACTCTGTCATTGTGCCACTCTGTTGCCTACTACAGTTTTGCCACCTCCAGAATGTCATTGTGCCACTGCCTGACCTCATGCTGCTGCTGTGGCTGCTGCCGTGCCCTCCACACTGTGTCATTGTACCACTCTGTGGCCTACTCCAGTTTTTGCCACCTCCAGAATGTCATTGTGCCACTGTCTGACCTCATGCTGCTGCTGCCATGACCTCCACACTGTGTCATTGTGCCACTCTGTGGCCTTCTCCTTTTATTGCCACCTCCAGAATGTCATTGTGCCACTCTCTGACCTCATGCTGCTATGGCTGCCGCCGTCACCTCCACTCTCTGTCATTGATGTTGCCACCTGAGCCCTCAGCTTGTTTTTTTCCAGCTTTCGCTGCCATGACTTTTTCAGGCTACATTCCCGCTTCAGTTTTTTGGTCAGTTTTGCCCTCTTAAGTGCCCAAGGAATGTTATAGTGAAGCGATTCTAAGAGCGGCGGCAGTCATCTGAGTGTCATACTAAAACACAACATTTTATGAAGACCAAACCAAGCTCCCTCTGCATATTTAAGCATGGCACAACATTTTACAGCACCCTGCAGGCTCTGTGCAGCCTGGAAATAGCTAGTTTTTAACGCGATTCGTCCCGAAGCAATTCGGACCGAAACAAATTTTGTCGGGAAATTCGGCGAAGTCACCGAATCGAATTTTTGAGAAATTCGCCCATCTCTATAAATAATGCTTTGTACAAATGTAACAAGACTCAATTTATTTTTTATCCAGAAAAATAAATAGTGCTAAATTATAAGGAAATCTGGATTATTAGATGGTTACAGAAAAGTATAAGAAATTCAATAATAACAGTAAAGAAAATCAAATGAATTGTAAACAGGGCAGAGCCGTGAATACATAGACTGTGTGTTACTGCATGGCTTCCCTATGGTTCTAAGGAGCCTTAGACCTTAGAAGTCATGATTCTAGGTAAAAATACTTCCTTATTACATGTCCAGTGGAACACGCATATGGAGGTATAGTACATAGTACGACACCATAGACATCTTTGGGTTCTTATTATAGCTCCAAATATTTTAGAGCTTGTATAAAGCATTAATATGTACATGAGCCCTTAAATCAGAAGATCTTTCTAATAGATATCCCAGCTTAGTTTCATGTTTCAGGTCTTATGATTTTCAACATTTTTTCCAGGTCTGTGCTGGAAACAAGCGTCGGAATATTAGACTAGGGATTATCAGACTCTGGATTAAAGGAATTTGACTGTATAGTATGGCATGTTAATGATGTTGAAATATAATTTCTTTTTCGCATTGATGATAAAAACAACATGTCACTAGATCCTTGAGCTCTGCTGAGTTCAGTCTCCAACATTTTTCAATTTGGCTGAATCTGGACAAGTGACACATGCGAGGAAAGGCATCCAAAGTGAAAGTTCATATTTGGCTGCAGGTGCATCACTTACCCTGCAGGTGCATGTCGTGCAGCTGTCATACATAAAGTTGGAATGATTGTCGTAGACATCACTTCGAAAAAGGCAACTGCCAGAGGGCAGGTCAAACACTTTTCTTTGGCCTAAAATGAGGCAATAAAATATATAAAATTACTATACGAGTAAATAAATGTAACCATATCAAAAAGCTTTTTGAAAATCATAAAAAATGTTGCTCACATCAAGCTTCAATTTATAAACCTTATATAATTCTTGCAATTTATTTCAATGTTTGTACTGTTTATGTTCAATTCTAGCATTGTCATGTCCATTCTCCAGTCTTTGTTCATGGAACAAATCCCAAAAGAAATGAAAAGAAAGGCATCATAAACTTTTTCATTACATTTTTTTTCTCCTCCACACTGGTAGGGTCCATTTTAGAGATGGGCGAATCGATTCTAACGAAGTGGAATTTTTTTAGAATTTCAGGAAAACTTCGGTTCTGCACGAAGCCCAAGTTTAGGGTGATTCGCGGGAACAAAGCGTCTTCTTTATTGGTAAAATGGCCGTGAGCACATGGCGTGAAATGGGGCAGAGAACTCTGTGAGGAAGAAAGGAACACCTCAATGACATGTGCAGACATGAAGCCAATCAGCGACCGGCGGACTTCTGTGACGTCACAGCCCTATAAATAAAAACGCCATCTTAAATCCTCACACTTCAAACAGTCTGTCCTGGCATAAGCATCGAGCTGCTGCTGCTGCTCTGCTATTCAAATCATTATAAAACAAACTGCTTTTATCAGCGATGTGGGGGAGAGGGGGAATGTCAGTTGCACATCTCTACCTCAACCAGCGTTCTGTATCTGCTGCTCTATAGAAGTCATTCTAAAAGAAAGTGCTTTTATCAGAGACTGGGGCCAAAGAGTTTCACAAGTGATTCAGTTGTACACATTTTGTTTTAGTTTGTGGGGTATTCTCCCTAAAGTCCAGGGTGGGTGTAATTCTGCCCCATATATGCCTAAATTTCATCTATTCATTTCTGTAGGGTATTTAATATCCAAGAGTTAATTAAGCCTGTTGTTTGTGGGTTTTTGTGGACGAAAATACAGTGTTTTTTTACCCCCATATACGCCTAAATTTAATCTGTTCTGTAGGGGATTTAATATTCAAGGGTTAATTAAGTCTGTTTGTGGGTTTATTTGGAGGAAAATACTGTTTTTTTTTACCGCCATATACGCCTAAATTTCATCTGTTAATTTCTGTAGGGTTTTTAATATCCAAGGGTTAATTAAGCCTGTTGTTTGTGGGTTTATTTGGAGGAAAATACAGTGGGTTTTTTTTACCCCCATATACGCCTAAATTTCATCTGTTCATTTCTGTAGTGTATGTAATATCCAAGGCTTAATTAAGCCTGTTGTTTTGGGGTTTATTTGGAGGAAAATACAGTGTTTTTTAACCCACATATACGCCTAAATTTCATCTGTTCATTTCTGTAGGGTATTTAATATCCAAGGGTTAATTAAGCCTGTTGTTTGTAGGTTTATTTGGAGGAAAATACAGTGTTTTTTAACCCACATATATGCCTAAATTTCATCTGTTCATTTCTATAGGGTATTTATTATCCAAGTGTTAATTAAGCCTGTTGTTTGTGGGTTTATTTGGAGGAAAATACAGTGTTTTTTTTGTCCCATATACGCCTAAATTTCATCTGTTCATTTCTGTAGTGTATTTAATATCCAAGGGTTAATTTGGCCTGTTGTTTTTGGGTTTATTTGGAGGAAAATACAGTGGTTTTTTTACCCCTATATACGTCTAAATTTAATCTGTTCATTTCTGTAGGGTACTTAATATCCAAGGGTTAATTAAGCCTGTTGTTAGTGGGTTTATTTGGAGGAAAATACAGTGGTTTTTATACCCCCCATATAAGCCTAAATTTCATCTATTCATTTCTGTAGGGTATTTAATACCCAAGGATTAATTAAGATTGTTGTTTGTGGGTTTATTTGGAGGAAAATACAGTGGTTTTTTTACCCCTATATACGTCTAAATTTAATCTGCTCATTTCTGTAGGGTATTTAATATCCAAGGGTTAATTAAGTCTGTTGTTTGTGGGTTATTTGGAGGAAAATACAGTGTTTTTTTACCCCCATATACGCCTAAATTTCATCTGTTCATTTCTGTAGGGTATTTAATAGCCAAGGGTTAATTAAGCCGGTTTGTTTGTGGGTTATTTGGAGGAAAATACAGTGGTTTTTTTTTTACCCCTATATACACCTAAATTTCATCTGTTCATTTCTGTAGGGTATTTAATATCCAAGGGTTAATTAAGCCTGTTGTTTGTGGGTATATTTGGAGGAAAATACAGTGTTTTTTTTTACCCCCATATATGCCCAAATTTCATCTGTTCATTTATTTAGGGTATTTAATATCCAAGGGTTAATTAACCCTGTTTGTGGGTTTATTTGGAGGAAAATACAGTGTTTTTTTACCCCCATATACGCCTAAATTTCAACTGTTCATTTCTGTAGGGTATTTAATATTCAAGGGTTAATTTAGTCTGTTGTTAGTGGGTTCATTTGGAGTAAAATGCAAGGTGTTTATTTATCATATACAGAGTCTATGCATTTTTGCTCAAACAGTATGTCAGACAGAGAGGTGGCAGGCTCTTCATATGCGAGTGGCAGTGGCACAAACGTTCGTAGAGCAGGCACAGGTTACAGCACAGTAAATGGACGTCGCAGCAGGGGTGACTAGGTGAGGCCAGAACTGCCGGTGTCAACTAGTGGCCGTGTGTTGACCACAAACCCAAGGGTTCTTTATTGGTTGACTAGGTCATCAACTACATCCCAGATGACATCTGACAACCCTAGCCAAGAGTCGGTGGGAATGTCAGACACAACCCTTAGTTGGCATGGCCCGGGAGTGGGTCCTCACCTGTCCTCAACCTGCCTCTGTCCCGTTTGGTTCCCTCAGCCAGAGATCTACTATGCGGTCTATGCCTCATTATACAGCGAGGACGAATGATTTGAGGATAGTGAGCAGCTACTTGGCATGGACGAGGTGGGGAGACATCCACTGCTTCTTGCAGTAGGCGGGAAAGTAGTGATGAGGAGAGTGGCACGGGAGGTTATGTTGCAAGCAGTCAGGCTCTGCACACTGAGACCGTTGAGGAGAATAGCAGTAACGGGTAGAGTTGAGCGATTGCGTTGGCTATCGAGATCGAGCGATAGTCGATAGTCGGCCGCTATCGATAAGGTTTTTCGATAGTGAGCATCGATTATGAGCGATTACCATTAAAGTCTATGGGAGAGCAACAACAAAATCATTATTACACCCAAACAAGGCTGGAGAAGCTGAAATTAACATCCACAACAGTCAAATGGATACGTGCTACATCTTAGGCAACACACTTAGGTTATAAAAGTCACAGAAAAAAAGTCACAGACCATTCACTATCCCTGTCTTGTACCACAGCCTGACCCTTAACCTGCATCACCCACAAATTAAAAAGTGCCAGAAGGCAGTATGATTTGAACCATCATGTTACTTGAACTGGACATTGAATATCCCTGTCCTGGAACGCAGCATGAACCCCAAACCTGCATGACCCCCAGATTTAAAAAGTGCCGCAAAAAGGAGTCTTTCAACCACCATTTTAGTTGAACTGGACACTAACTATATCTGTCCTGTACCGCAGAATGACCATTAAACCTGTCTGACCCACAGTTTAAAAAGTGCCAGAAAAAGGAGTCTTCAACCACCATTTTAGTTGAACTGGACATATACTGTCCCTGTCCTGGGCCACAATATGACCATTAAACCTGTCTGACCCCAGATTACAAAGTGCCGGAAAAAGGAGTCTTTCAACCACCATTTTAGTGAACTGGACATTGACTAGAACTGTCCTGGACCGCAGCATGACCCAAAAACCACATGACCCACATGACGATGATGACATTTGTGGCCGTGACTGGGAGGACGAGGAGGTAAGACTGCGATGCAGGTTGCATTAACCACTGAAGGACAGATTGGCGACGATGTTCGTTACTTAGATTCACAGGCCCTGAGCCAGCGATGACAGGCCTGACGGTCCTGCAACAGACAATCCGCTGGCTGCGTGTTGTCGCCAGCACTGGAAGGAGCATCTTCTCTCGTACCTAACTCCATATCCTACCCCCCTCTTTGCTCGCTTACCACCTGCATTTCGCTCCATGTTCAGAAATATAAAAATTTGAGAAGGTATGGAATAGTTTTGGAAAGTTCTTATTTAAAAGACGGCAAATCACAGCTATTCTCAAATCCCTCTAATCAAAACAAAATTGCTGGATTCAAATTTAACTGCAAGGTGTCTATCAACAAATCTGGACTGGGCAAAAGTCCAAAAAACACGTATCTGTTATGTTTTGGTATAATAAACGTTTTTTTTGCACCTTCAATTCACCTGTGGTGAATATAGAATTGATTACTGTCTGTATTAAAGTATTTACTTTTATAGATGCTGCGTCAATGAATCAAATTGCTGGGTGCGCACAAAGTCAAAAAACACGTAACTGTTATGTTTTTGATATAATAAACGGTTATTTTTTGCACCTTTCAATTCACCTGTGGTGAATATAGAAGTGCAGTTTTAAGATTTACGTAGATGCTGCGTCAATGAACAATGCTGGGTGCGCAAAAGTCAAAAAACACGTAACTGTGATGTTTTCGTACGATACACGGTATTTTTGGCAACAAACAACCTGTGCTGACTACAAGATTGCTGGATTGTAATTTAACTGCAAGGTGGATATATCAACAGTCACAGGTGTAATGGGTAAAATTGAAAATGAACACCCTATCTGAAATTGTATACTGATAATAAAAGTGGAGTTTTGCAGCTAACAAAGAGACCTGCAGTTACTAGAAATGATGTGTATCCAATATAAGTTCAGGCTGCCCAATATCCAGGAAATATTTCAATAGCAAACTGTTAATAATAAAGATATTCCACTACAATGTCTACACTAAGTCTTGGTGAACTTTATCCAGTGTTCTTTATAGATAGAGCTTGTCTGTGTTCGCCCACCGCGCCCCGCCCCCCCCCCCCCGCTCCCTCCCGCCGGGAATTTACAGTGGTAGATGCTGCTTTAAAAATTCTCTAGCTAACTACATAAAATCTTCAAATCTCTAATCTAACTAAATTGGAAGGATCACAGCTAATAGTAGAGGTTTCTCTGAGCAGAAATAGACTAATTTCGCTGAGCTGTTTGGCCACAGGCAGAGCGCAGGTCCTATCCCTATGAGACGCTGAGAGACACTGAGGCTGAAACAGGAAACGCGTTCTATGTAAAACAAGGGTCATGTGTTTTTTTCCAGCCAATCGAAAACCCCATTCACACCCCGTCATGACGTCGCACACAAAAATCTCCCCACCCTCTATTCTGTAATCTAAATTTGCGGGCCGCCAAAATTACGGGAAGCGCCAAAAAAAAAGGCGCGACCCTTTAATAGATGATGCAAAAGGTTTTTAAAACCAAAATTAAATCGCATGATCGGGAAAATTTTCCCGAAAAATTTTTTAAAAACCTTCCCGGTTTAAACCCTTTGTCGTTTAATAATCCTAAACCCATTTGTAAAGGGAAAAACAAAAAACGTTGACGATGTACCCAATCAAACTTGGGGGGCCAGGTAAAGCAAGGGCTTCATCATCAGGGTCGGGAAAAATAGGGTGTCAGCGTGTGCGTCGGGCAGTGCCAGCCCAGCAAGCGAAGAGGGGGCCCCGTGGGGCCCAGCAGGGTGGCAGCAGTGCAAAGGGTCGGGAGCCAAACAGCCAGGGTTAAAAAAACCCGCTATACGGGGCCAAAAAGAAGCGGCACAGTGTCCCCGCCGAAGGAAAGGGGCAGTATTAGTAAACCAGTGGGAGCGCGGGGGGGTGAAAACACCTACTCGTGGTGTGGCACGTGTATTTTAAAAAAACCTTTGTAGGCAGGTAAAGTTGGGGCCCAAAAGGGAGAGGGGCAACCAAACACCCCATTGCAGTTTTAACCTTTACGGGGTGGCCGGGGAGAAACTTGCTAAAAAGATATGGGTTTCCCTCCTGAAAGCCGAGCAAACGCAGTAGAAACCCAAATGGCATGCTTTCCCTTTTTTAAGCCAGTCAAGGCTCACCACTCTGCCAAAGGGGACTGTTTGTCTTTGCCTCATCCCCCCGGTCCAGATGCTCCTGTTCCCCTCCCCACTCTTTGGCGCCAGCAGCCCGTTAAACCCCGGGGCCGTTTGGGCCAAAAAGAAAAAAGTATCGAAAAACCCAACCCCAAAGGGTGCAGAAGTGGGGAACCTTTGTCCTGTCCAAGTTTTGGTATTTGCAGTACCCTCCCTTTTCCCAAGTGGTGGACTCTGCACCGTTAAAAGAGAACTAATGGTTGTCCCGACCCGGGGAAATGGAAAAGTCCCAAGCCGAAATTTTTTTTCCAAAAAGGCTTTCCCCACCCCCTCCCACAAATTTTGTAGAAGGGAAAGGGTTTGGGCCCAATCCTTGGCCAACGGTTTTTCCCCAAGGGTCCCACGGCCCGCGGACTTTTTGGGAGCGGGTAAAAAAATGGTCGGGGAAAAGCACAGGGCCTTTAGGGCCCCACTGGGTGAATGTCTACCTGCCCGGGCCAAATAAAACAACTTGGAAAGAGAGGGCCGTTTTAATCCTCCATTTTGTCAAACTGCTGTTTCCTGTGCCAAGGGTCCACCTCCTCCTCCTACCCCCCTTTAAAGGCCTCCACTGCAGGGGTCAGGTCTTAGTGCTCCTCCATGAAACCACTTTTTGCAGGGCACAGCTGTGTCACCCCATTTTCTAAACCTGGTTTGCCGGGGCCGGATTAAAGCACACAGGGGGGGAAAACTGCCCCGGGTTATGCAACAAGAAATCAGATGTGTACTTTCCCCGGGGACAACTAAAAAAGGGGAACCATGGTGAAAGACAAGGGAAGGGAACTTGGTTCCTTGTTGCACCAAGGAGGGATCCCCTTTCCCCCCCTGCATGGCGAAACGTGTTAAATTTGGGGTTGGGGTAAAAATTTCCTGAACTTTTCCACCCTTTTCGGGAAAAAGAAATTCAAAAAAATGGCCAAAAAAATTTACATGCATTTCACCCCATTCCCTAAAAGCCAAGAAACACCCCCTTTAAATTTGCAGCGACAGAACAGCCCCCCCCAAAAATGGGGCTGATATTGCGATGTTTCCACCCTTTGGGAAATTCCCAGCCTACTATGTTAAAACCAAAAACTGAAATGAACAGAAAAAGGGCCTTTAACGTTTTTTTTTTTGATGATCCAAGTGGACGGGATTTACTCCCTGTGTTTTTTTTAAATTTCACCCAGGGGCCCAGCTTTTTGCATGAATACCTGCCGGTTTCTTCGGGCCCCCTTTGAGGAGACCCACTTTATTTGTCATCGCCAGAAACTATGGGTTTGAAAACGTTTTCCCACGGGCTTCATGTCCTGAAAAGTTCCCTTGGCAAAATCTGTCGGGGCGGGGGACGGGGAATTTTGGCCCACTAAAATCTCAGGGCCCTTTGGGAGCCCGGTGGGGGTTTGAACTAGAGGGGGGAAGAGGAGGGGGAAACTTGGAGCACATGTAGTGTCTGGCGAAATGAGTGGTACTATAGAGGAATCCTTTATAGTCAGTTGGTCACTGCCTATGTGCGCCATCGTCCATCCTCTCCCCTTTCCTAAACCGGGGGGGTTTTTCCACTTTTGCTCACTTTCCACTGCCACGGCTGTTTGGGGGGTAGGACCCAAGTAGAGTTTCCTTTCCAGCAGCAGCCTAATTTGGAGTCGTTGAGGGACATTTCCCCCTTCACCCCCCTAGTGAGGAGAATCCCAAAAAACGCAGCACCCGGACCTGGGAAAGCCCCCTGAACCAGCAGTGGTGGCCTACTTGGACGCACTCTGCCCCCCCAGGTAAAAGATCTGCGGGAAATTACTATGTGGGGTCGCAACTTGCCGAGTTTGCCCCCTGGAGAAAGGCTGCCCTTTGCCGGCCGTAGTGTGGCATCAAAGCGGTGGTTCAGGCGGCGGGGGCCATCTTTTCCCCAATGAGAACCTGTTTTGCCACCCGAAATGTGGAAAAGATTGACCAAGATGAATTAGGGTGGATCGGCCAGGATTTCCACACCCCAAAATTGCCTTAGGAATCAAAATTAGATCACCCAAAGGGGAACCCCCTCCCCAAAATTTTGGGAAAAAATGATTTGGGTTTCAAACTCCAAATTTTGCCACAAATTCTGATGCTGGCCCCCGCCTGACCAAAACATCTGTGCCCAATTGCTCCATTTGCCTCCCCCCATCTTTACCGGGGGGAATGGTATTCCCAACCCACCTCCCCCACTCTGTCATTGTGCCACTCCCCTGCCCTCATGTGGGTTTGTTGCTGTTTGGGGGGCCCCCTCCACCTGTGAATTGTGCCACTCTGGGGGATCCTGTTTGTTGTTTCCCCCTTTCCAAAAAATTTTGTTTGGGTGGCCACTCTGGGGCCCTTTTTATGTGCTGCCAATTTAAAAACTGTCTCACGGGAACCCCCTGGGGTTTTTCCAAATGCGGGTTTCCCAACCCCTCCCCCACCCCTTTGCCCTTTCCCAACTATGTTTTTTTTTTTCCCTTTCCCTTTTCATCTTCAGAAAAAAAAGAAAAGGATCGGATTGTCGGGTTGTTTAAATCTATGCCAAAAGCAGGGGGGGTACAGAACATAAAAACCTTTGCAAATATCCCTTTTTTAACGGGCATCTCTTTTTTTGGACCCAACTCCTGTTTGTTTTTGGTTTTTAGCAATACGGGATAGATTTTGCCCGTTTGGGGAAGTGGACACTAAACAAAATTAAAGGGGAAGGGGCCAAAATGATCAGTACAAACGAAAAATTATTTGTTTGACCCCACTTCCATCATTTGGGGGGCCCTCTACATGAAAACAGCTTTTAAAAACAGAACAATTTTCTGTCAAAATTCCTTTAAAATTTCATCGGGTGACAGTGTAAAGCTCTGGCCTTGGGGGATTTGGGCCCCCTGCTGTGATTCCCCTTCTGTGCTGGGGGACCTGTGCCGGCCCCGGGAAACCCTACTATTTTTTTTCCCTTTGACGTATTTTTTGGTTCTTATCCCTCAGTGGGTATTTTTCCCAGTGGCACTGCCCTGACTTTTTGTCAGGTTTGCGTTCCCAATTTAAATTTATTTAGTCCAGTTTTGCCCCTGTAAGGCCCAGAGAAGTGAAGAGTGAAGCGATTCTAAAAAGCGGCGGTTGTCTTTTTTCCCCGCCCATACAAAAACCCAACAGCATTTTTTAATGAAAAAAAAAAAAAAAAAAGCCCCCCCCCCCCCTATGAAATTTTTCAGCATGGCACAAGGGTTCTAAAAATTTACCTACGGCTTCTGCAGCCAGGAAATAGGGTCGAAACAATTTGTGTGGGAAAAAATTTTCGGGGGAACTCGGCGAATCAAAATTTTTGAGAAATTCGCCCATCTTTTGTCCTTTTAATTTTCTTTTTTCTTCCTATTGTGTTTGGGCTTTGAATTTTTTTTAAACCTGTGATACTAAGTTCAGTAGCGTTCTGTACTATAGAGTCATAGGCACTCTAATCACCACCATAGTTTCTTTATATGGCACCATATTACAGAGATATTACAACTCAAAAGATATCTATATGGTTTCTTATGAAGTCAGCAGCATACAGAGATACATAAAAGAAAAATTTAAAATTACGGGGGCAAATCTTATGACTTTTAAAATCTTAGCCCTTTCCCAAAAAGCTGTTATACCGTATATTTCATACTGGCGTTTTTTATTTAAAAATGCATTGGCCAGATGTTTTGTTTTTTAATTTGGAAAAATTTCCAGGGGAGCCTTGAAATTAGAATCGGAAAGCAAAATTTTTATTTTTAAAAGGTTTGCTGACCTGAAAAAATGCAAGGGAGCCCAAAATGTAACGCTTTCATGTCCCAAATGGGAACCAATTCAAAAAAAAAAAGGATGAAACTTAATTTTTTTTGGCAAAATGCCCAAGGGTTGATTCAGGCTCCCTTTTTGGACCCCTCTGAAACTCCTTCCGCGTAGTTTCTGGGGAGTTTAATCTGGGGCCCAAAAAAACTTTTTTTAAAACCAAAATTTTAAGAGCTTTTTATGTATAACTTACTGTTGACTTCAAAGGGGGAGTTTTGGGGAAAAAAAAGGGGGGTTTGTGTTTTAATAAAACCAAAGACGAAAGGGAAGCTACAAAAATTTGGAACCTGGGTAGATTTGCTTTCACTTGCACAACTCTACATATTTTTTGTGGTTTTGAGCATAAAATTTCGTTTTTGGGTTTTTGTTCATTCAACTCAAAACCCTGATTTTAATGCTATTAAAGAGTTTTTTCCGGGGGGAAAAAGAAATTTAGTCAGCCCCCCAAATTTTGAGCTTTTTCTCCCACTTAAAAAAGAAAAAGGAGGCCTTTTTCTTGGCCCCTCCCCGAAGGTCTTTTCCCCTAGGCCCCCCCGGTGTATTCCGGGGTTTTTTGCTAAAAGGGGTTCTTGTGATCTTTTTTGACCCCATTTTGGGGGAGATTTTTCTTTGGATTCCCAGATTGAGGGAGATCTTTTCAGGGGCCCTTGGGTAGGGTCTTCCTTTTTTCCCATAATTTGGAAAAAAAATTTTTCAAATAAAACAATTTTTTTTTGGGATATGTTTTTCTCATTTTGTTATAAATTTGAGGGTCTACCTATGATGTCAAAAAAGGGCCCTTCTACCCTTTTTAAAGTGGGAGAACTTGCACAATGGTTGGTGAAAAAATTTTTTTTTAAAAATTTGTATCTGGGGAATTGTCCATAGTATTTAAGAGGTAGATTTGGGGGACACCAGAAAACAAAAAAAAATTTTACTCTCGGATTCTCCTTTTGGGGAAACCCAATTTTCAAAGGGGACAGGGTTTTTCCCAACGTTTAAATTTTAATATATATTGCATGGGATTTAAAGAAATTTTTTTTTACGTCTTTAAATCTTATGTGGTTTTGGATGTGGGTACACGTCCAAAATGACATACAAATGTTTTAGATGCCTTTTCCACAAAGCTTTAAGACATCCCCATTGCCCTAAATTAGAAATTTTTGAGCGTTTTTTTTTCGACAAAATTGAAACCCGGAAGGGTATTTACGTTGTTTCAATTTTTTTTAGATAAACGCATAATTTGGGAATTTTAAAAAATCTTTTGCAAAATTTATTTTTAAATTATGGGCCGCCATTTTTCGGCGTTTCCCTGTTTTTTTTGGCAGCCAGCAAATCAGTTCCCGGAATAAAAGCAGGGTGATTGTATTTGTGAAAATTTCATGACTGGGATTGGGGGTTTGGGAAAATTTGGTGGAAAAATAAAATGACCTCTTTTTTAAACCAAAGTAAAACCCCTTCCCAGTTCATGACCCAGTGTGTGTCAGTATCTAAAAGCAGTGGGAGTGACCCCTGCCTCTGTGCAAACAGCTCAGCGAAATTTTTTCTTTTTGTTCATAGTGAAAAAGCTCACTTTTGCTGTGTTTCCTTAGAACTTAGTTAGATCAAGTTTTTGCAGTTTTTTGGGTTTTTTTGGCAGAAAATTTTTTAAAAGGACCCTCTCCCGCTGGGGAGTCACGGGGGGGGGAGGGGGGGGGGGGGGGAGCCCGGGGCTGGGGGGGAAACAAAAGACAAGCTTTTTTAAAAGAATACGGGAAATATTGTGCCCCCCAGACTTAGTGTGGACATTTGCATTGCAATAGCTTTTTTTATTAACAGTTTTCTGTTGAAATATTACTTGGATATTTTGGGCAAGGCCCTTTTTTTTATAATTAGGGTTAAAGATCCCTTTTTTAGAAAAACCCCGTGAATTTTTTTTGGGGCCAAAAAATTACCCTTTTTTTTCAGTAAATTTTTTCATTTTTAGGGTAGGGTTTTTTCTATTTTGCCCAGTCCCAAACTTTGTTAAAAGAGCCACCCTTTCAGTTAAAAATTTTAAACCAAAAATTTTTTTGTCACCACAGGGTTGATAGGGGCCAAAAATAACCCTTTTAAATTTTTCCGTATACCCTTTTTAAAATACGTGTTTTTTCACTTTGGGCCCCCCACTTTGTTGTTTGGCCACCTTTTCAATTAAATTTTAATCCAGCAAATTTTGTAAGGGCACCACAGGGGAATTTGGGGGGAAAATGCCCAAAAAAACCTTTTTTTTTATCCGTATACAAATTTTAGATAAAGTGGGTTTTTTCACTTTTGGGCCCAAAGGGCCCTTTGTTGATAGGGGCCACCTTTCGTTTTAAAATTTTAATCCAGCAAATTTTTTAGTCACCCACGGGTTTAAAATTTTAGGTTTCCAAAAATTCCTTTTTTTTATCCGTATACATTTCAGATACGGGGGTTTTTTTTTTTTTTTGGGGCCCGGCCAGCTTTGTTTATTAGACCACCCTTGCAGTTTAAATTTTTAATCCCCGAAAATTTGTTGTCACCCCAAGGGGATTGATGGTGCCAAAAAATACCTTTTAATTTTTCCTTTTACAAATTTTAGATAGGTTTTTTTTTTCATTTGGCCAGGGCCGCTTTTTTTTGAAAAAGAGCCAATTTTCAGTTAAAAAATTTGGGAAACCAGCAATTTTTGTGTAAACCACAGGTTTTATTTGGGTAGGGGCCAAAAAATACCTTTTTAAAATCCTAAAAACATTTCAGATACAATGGTTTTTTTTAAATTTGGGCCCGGCCCAAACTTTGGTTTATAGAGCCACCTTGCAATTTAAAATTTTATACAGCAATTTTGTATTTACCAGGGGGTATATTGATAGGTTTCCAAAAATACCTTTTTTTATCCTTTACATTTCAATTTCGTGTTTTTTTTCACTTTTGGGACGGCCAGTTTTTATTGATAGAGCCCACCTTGCAGTTAAAATTTTTAATACAGCAAAATTTTTTTTTTGATTTTGGGATTTTAGAATTGCTGTGATTTGCCCCTCTTTTAATTTTAAGGGGACGTTTTAAAAATTTCCCCTCCCTCTCAAAATTTTTTTCTTTTGAACATGGAGCGAAAGCAGGTGGTAAAACGAGCAAAAGGGGGGGAGGAAAATGGGGATTGGGTATGAGAGAAGGTTTCTTCTTCCGTGCTGGCGGAACAAAAACGCAAGCAGGGGGAAAATTTTCCGGTTTTCAGGGACCGTCAGGCTTTTTCATCGCTGGGTCAGGGCCCCGTGAATTTTCATAAAAGAAAAGCGCCGCCAAAACTGTTTTCAGTGGTAAGCAACCGCCTCCAGCAGTCTTTTCCTCCTCGTTCTCCAGTCACGGCCCCCAAATGCGTCATCAGCATCCTCCATCCTCCAAAATGAAAACGAAAGGGAGCCCCAAATGTCAACCCCGTGTACCCCCACACTGTGGATAATCCATTTTTTTGAAGAAAATCTTTGATGACAAAATGGGGTTGGGGGGGCAGAAGGCCCTGTTAAAAGAAAAAAGAGGCCAAAGAGGATGATTTTTTTTCCTCTGGGCCCCATTTCTGATCCCATCAAGGAGGAGAAGGAAAACCCGGGCAAAACGGCAAAAATTTCCCGGGGGGTCCGGGAAAAAACCCTTTCGTCCCTCTTGTTTTTAGCCCGCAAAATTCCTTTGGGTGCAGGGAAAGTCAGGGCGACGAAGTACCTTGTTGATGATGATATGAAGACATTTGCGAAACCAAAGGGGTCTTTTCAGCAGGAATTTGCTTGCGACGCTTCAACACTGGACGGGGGAAAAGATTGGGGTTTGTGTCCAGTTGGGGCCCGCCTCAAAAAGGGGGGGAAGGGCGGGGCGCCAAAAAGTCCCGGTGGTTTTTTATTCCCCCCCAAACCACGGTCAGGGGGAAACCCGCTCCTCGCTTTTCGCCGTTTAAAAAGGTTCAGGACCTCCCCAAACCTGGGCCTTCTTTTTAAACAAACCTCTGATTCACCCCAACCCATGTCATATGCCCCCTTTTCCGGGAAAAACATAAGTAAGTCAAGCTTTTAGGTTTTTTAACCACCACCCCCATTTTCTAGGGCACATGCAGCGAATGCATGAGTTTAAAAGGGGGGAACACTTGCCAAAAAAAGGCCCGGAAACCCACGCCGGGTTTAAAAACCCCTGTCACACCCCCCCTAAACCGCCTCCCCCTCCTCCACCACCAAACCACCAAAAACGTTCCTCAAACTGCCCATGTCTCTCAGAGTCATGTCAGGGAAAAAGCCTTTGCTTAGCCCCACCGGGCGCCCAAATTTAAACCACCGAACCCCCACCAAGGGCCCTTCCCTACCCCTTCTCCTCCCGCCAGGGTTTTTAAAACCCCGCCCGCCCTACAAACATTTCCAGCTATCAGCCCGCCTTTTGTCTTCCAGTTTTTGGGGGCGAAGAAAAAAACTTTTAAACCCAAACCATCCCCAAAACCAAAAGCCTGAATTTTCCGGGATTGCCAGGCTTTTGGGGCCTTTTGGAAAAAGTTGCCTTTTGTTTTGGTGGAAACAGGGTGGGTTTTCCCCCACGTCATGGCCCTTGGGATGCCCCCAAAAATCAATCCCGAGCAGGGATTTTTTTTGCCAGAAAAAACCCTCCCTTTCCCCGGGGCCCGTAAATTTTATCTAAAATTTCAACGCGTTGTCTAAATCTGTGTCGGGAAAAATCCTCTGACCACCCGACAAAAATTTGGGCTTTGTAAGCCAGGCCAAAAAACTGCTATATTATCTGACAGCTCACTGGGTGAGCTGGGGATGTCCCCCTGGGGGGGAAAGGTGGCTCCCCAGGGGTCGGCGCCGTCTTCAAAACCGCAGGGGTTTGGTTTCAGGGGCTTTTTTCCCCCAAGGTCCCTGGTGGAAACACGGGGCCCCGGAAACCAAGGGCCCTGTTGAAATTTAAAATTTTCCCTTTGAGACCCTCCACACACAGGGGCGTACTGTGGAGGGCCTCCAGGGAACGGGGGGACCGAGCGCTGGTGGGTGGGGCCAAAAACCTTGGCCAGGCAAGGGGGGTGTGCCCAAAAAGGGGCGAAAACTGCTGGCCGCCCTTAAATCGGTAAGGGGTGGACACATCCCTTGCCTGGCCCCATGTCAAAGAACCTTGTCCCTTTCCCGGGAAAATTTTTAAAGAGCTACCCGGGGCTGGGGCGGCCCGTGGGAAGGTCGAAATCTAAGTTCCGGGACTTTCCCCCCGTTTGCACCCCGTTCATCCCGCCCGGCTGCGTTGGGAGCGTCCCGCTTTGGGGCCTTTTTCCCCCTCAACCGTCTCATTTTTTGACGTGGCAACACGCTGGAATTCCCCCCCTCACATGCTCCAAAAAGGTTTTTGGGAAACAGGGGGAATGCCAAATTTCGCAGTCAATTTAAACAAGGCCTTAAAAGCAGAAGTGCGGGAACCTTTGGGGTTTTTTTTTAAAAGGCCCCCCGGAGGGAGGAGGTGAAAGAGCCTGCCCATCCTTGGCCCCGTTTGAATGAAATGCCACGCAAAATTTGCTCATGCAGACAATGTGCCCATGTTCACAATGGAGAATTTGTGGTTGATTCTTATTTCATGGAACACGATCGATTTGACACTCTGGAAACAACAGATTCCGCCGAGCGAGCGGAGGAAGGAAAGACTGACACAGTATGCGGACAGGCGGTACAGGAGCCTATCTCTTCCAGTACGAATCCAACCAGGCCCCGGACATTTACCTACAATTATTATCCGGTCTTTCATTAGTCAGTGGTTCGGTGTCCAGGGCTAGTGCAAGGCGGCGCGATCAGCTCTCCAATGGTCCATCATCTGATTGCAAGTCATTGCTGTGTTTGAGCTGAGGCCGAGGAGAGCGGAGGAAGAAGGAGGTATATCCAGACATCCGAGCGTTACCCAGAGCGTCCCTTGAAATATTCCCTTGGAAAGAGGTTGGCGTGAATTTGAGCTAGGAGGAGAAGATCAGGAAGATCATTTGCTAGTGCACCTCCGACCCCATAGGCTTGGAACTTCAAGGCTTCCGATCACAGTCACAATGAGTGCTTAGGATGCTCCATTTCCATCCAAATGATCCTACTGCATTAAGGCCATCAAAATGAAACAACAGTTTAATGGTTGGCCACCCTCCTGATCCCCGGTACAAGAAACAAAACACAGACCACTTCCTTTCCACCACCCCAAAAGAGTGTAAAAATGCAGGAAATGGTGACCTTGCTGACTGATCAACTGGAGACATCTGTTGCGTCTGCTTCACGTTCTCAAATGTCACGGTGGACACATACATCAGCGACGTACAGCAGTAGAGTGCCAGGGTAGCCGTAGCGGCAGTTCAGCAGGCAAGGAAGGCAGAAGCCTAATGGGTGATCTCTGGCAATCTTATTTACCACCTCACCAACGCATGCAATGCAGGGCACACATCCAAAACACTAGAGACCAGCTTAAAGGATCATGGTTGCTTCGACTATCTGCGTCTCCACACGCGCTTTTTGGATGTGTTCCGGACCCCAACAGACTTTCTATGTTATCCAAATGGACGAATGGCCAAGCTCGAGCGTCGCCATGCCACATAGGTGTTTTGTCCCTGCCCAGCAGCCAGCGTCATATCTAAGCGGACTTCAGCACGCTGGAGGAAGTCATTACAGACAAACGCAACCCAGGCTTTCCCTCCTACATGACAACTGTGGATCTTTGACTTTCCAATCAAGATGAATCAGGCATTGGATCTCTTTGATGAGTTAGTGGCCCCAATTGCCGAGGTCACCGATTTAGTTGCCGTCTACTTTCACATTCCTCTTCAAAGCAGAAATGGTTCCTCTAAGTGGGATAATTGAAAAACTTTTTATTTAAAATGATAATTCTTACTGTAATACATTTTATCTCTTTTCCCAACGGTTCATTTTGCTGGTTTTGCTGAGTGAGCCGAGACTGTAAAAGACAGCAAGGTTTTTCAATGACAACACGTAATTCCATTTACTCACTTTATCTTAAGAAGTTTCCGCCTTGTCAATGGATTTGAGTCATATGCTGTAGATACAGCTATAATTATGGTCTTTGGAACAGGGAAATTGGCTTCTAAGTGTCATTTCTCCATCTCAATTTTATAGTGGCTGAGAATTCCATATTATAATTTTGAGTCATGTTGCTGTGTAGATACAGCTATAATCGATGGTCCTTTGGAACAGAAATGTCTCTAAGTGGCATTTTCCCTCACAATTTTTAACAGTGGCTGAGAAGTCATTTTTATAATTTTTGGGTCATGCTGCTTTGAAATGCAGCAACACTACGGGTCCATTTAAAAAATGTTGTTTCTAACAGACATTTGTTCTTCACAATTGTCCAAAGTGGCTCAAGGGTCTGTTTTGAATTTTTGGGGGCATTTTGCTGGGGACATGCAGCTATAATACAGGTCCAATTATAAAAAAATGTTATTTCTAACAGACATTTCTTCTTCACAAATGTTTTCTAGAATTAAACTACTAAAAAACTTGCATGTACAATATAGCTGGTAAAAACATTCCTCTGAATTGTACAAGGGAGGTACAGGAAGACTTGACCAGATGTAGGTTATTCAGAGGAAAATGGAGTATGGAGCACGGACAGAGAACAAAGAACAGAGACAATTTCCTCCAGCATGTTGAATAAAATGAGAAAAAGAATGCCAAGAAAAAGGGCACCTGGGTTGAACAGGAGTGGTAACCACCAGTATTTCCAAGTGAAGCTCAATTGGTCCCCCAAATCACACAGAGGGGCAAGCGCTACCCAGGTCTTGACTTTTGTACTGAGGAAGGCTGGATGTTAAACCCCACACTTCTCACTCTGTTCAGCACGACTGTTTTCGTTTCGCCATAAGGGCATTTTTACGTGTAAATGAGAAAGGGAGCCAGCCTGGGCTCTCACCTCACCACTGTAACTAAGGCCCTGGGTCTGACTCCGTGTTAATAGATGACAGAAGCTAGCCTTGGGCTATCACCGCACCAAATGTAAGTCTGGCCTGGGCTGCTGGACCTCCGTGTTAACAGATGGCTGACGGGAGCACTGGCTCTCACCATTAGGGGCAATCAGGAGAGCTTCAAATTTTCTCTAAAAATCAGATTTTGAAAAAGGTGATTTCTGTGAGGTTAAGTAGTATCAAAAAAGGGCCCAGGGCTGGACAAATTGCACAATTTGAGGCTTAAAATTTCTGGGTGGAGTCACTATGGGGTCGCAATCATTTGATCTTTCCCGGGGAGTCTGTCCCTAATCACTGAAGAAGGATTTGGAGGAAAAATGAAACCCTTGAATGATTGGCTGAATCACTCTTTAGAAGCCAGGAGGGAAATGTCTTCTCAACTAAGAAGTGTTTTGGGGATGATTAGGACTTTTTATTACTTTTTGGGGTGTGCGGGCGAAATTAAACACATCTACACTGTAAAAAATACCTTTGAAAAACTGCAGGGGGGGGTGTATGTTGTATGTTATCAACTTTGAAAAAAAAAGCAAAATGATAATAATTTTAAAATCTATAAATAAAACTTCCCTAAATAAATTCTGTAAACAAATGTCGTTAACAAAAAAATATACTAAAATGACAGTTTACTGTTACAAAATAGGATAAATGCCACTTTGTGTTTTTGGGTCAAACAGGTTTAGGGGGAAAGATGGGTCAGGACAGGTATAGTCATGTCCAGTGAAAACTAAAATGGTGTTTAAAGACTCCTTTTTTCCGGGGACTTTTTAAAAAGTGGGAGTCTTGCAGGTTTGGGGGGTCTGTGTGGCCCCGGGGCGGTAATCAATGTCCGTAAAAATAAAAAGGTGGTTGAAAAAACTCTTTTTCCGGCATTTTTAATCTGTGGGTCAACAGGGAATGGTCTTCTGCGGTACGGCAGATATAGTCAAAGTCCAGTTCAAAATGGTGGTTTAAAGACTCCTTTTTTCGGCACTTTTTTAATCTGGGGGTCATGCAGGGGTTTGGGGCTCATGCTGGGCCCGGACAGGGAAAATCTATTTTAGTGAAACTAAAATGGTGATTAAAGACCCTTTTTGCGGCATTTTTAAATCTGGGGGTCATGAGGTTTGGGGTATTTTCTGTGGGCCCCGGAAGGTATAGTAATACCAGTTCAAAAATAAAATGGTGGGTTTAAAAAAACTCCCTTTTTCCCGGCACTTTTAAACTGTGGGGCAGGGCAGGTTTTAAAAGGTCATATGTGGGGACAGACAGGGTTTGTCAAATTTCCGTTCAATAAAATGGTGGTTTCAAAAAACTCCTTTTCCCGGGACTTTTTTTAAATTTTGGGGGTCAGACAGGTTTAATTTGGGCATTGCGGTCCGGACAGGGATAGTCAATTCCCTTCAAAATAAAAAAGGGGGTTTAAAAACTCCTTTTTCACAAGGGGGGAAAATTTTTATTGGGTCGGGTTTTTCCGAAAAAAAGGTTTTAAAATTTGGTTTTTTTTTTGCGGTTTTTACCCCGGACAGGATATAAAATTTAAAAAAAGGTTTAAAAAAATTTTTTAACTTTTTTTTTTGTGGTTGGGGAAAAAAGGATCCCCGGGGGTTTTTCCGGAACAAATTTTTGGGGGTTTTTTGGGTCATGCAGGGTTTGGGGGTCACTGCGTTCCAGGGCAGGGATATTCAATTCCGTTTTAAGTAAAATGATGGTTCAAATCTACTGCCCTTTTGGCCTTTTTAATTTGTGGCTGGGGGTGCAGGTTTTAAAGGGGTTGCTGTGGTGAAAGACAGGGGTAGTGAAAAGGTCTGTGGTTTTTTTTTGTGGGTTTTTAACCCAGTGTGTTGCCTAAGATGCAGCACGTATCCATTTGACTGTTGTGGATGTTAATTCCAGCTTTTCCATCACTGTTTGGGTGTAAGAATGAAGGTGTTGTTCCTCTCCCATAGACTTTAATGGTGATCGGAAATAATCTATTATCGACTATCTGATATCTTATTGATAATTGCCGATATCGACTATCGACCCGATGACGATAGTCAACGTAATCGCTCATCACTACTCAATAGTAAATTTCCGAGCATTTTCCGACTAAAGTATGAACGTGTTTTCTTTACGTTGTATGAACTTTCGGTTTTAGACAAGTATTTAGATTTCGCATGGATTCTGACTTGAAATACTCATTATGTGGACATAACCTTAAAGGAGTTGTCTCATTACAAGCTTTCAACCTATCACTGTGCCTGGCAGTTGAATTGAGGGGCGTGCTTCTTGTCTGCCTCTTCTCCTCCCTCTTCCCCCCTCCCCTCAGCACACAGACAGCTCTCCTCCCTAACTTCTATACAGGGGGAGGGAGGGGGGAGACGAGGGGATCTGCTGCCAGAATTAACCCTGTGTGTGCCTGTCTAGGTCTGTTGCAGGCTCCTGGATCAGCTGTATTGTTAGCTCCACGGAGACATAGAGAGAGGGCTGATCTATGAGTGTGGAGCCAGAGGTCTGTGAAGCTGTGTATGCTAATAGCAGAGCAGGGTGGATGCAAGTGTTCCTATACCCCCTGCTCAGCATACAAATCTGCACATCTCCAGCAACAAACAGACCCTGCCAGAACAGACACAGGGCAGCTGTGAAGTGTTACTAAACTCAGGATGTGTCACTAGTACAGCAGAGCATGAAGCATTCACATGCCCCCTGATCTGTATAGTATTAGTATAGTCACAGTTCCACAGACACATCATGATTATAGTAACACACAGGGTCACTGCTGTCACATCTATTGATCAGCCTCACCTCTGCTCTCTTCAATCTGTGTAGAGAACAGGAGAAAGCAGGCACACACAGGGTTAATCCAGGCAGCGCAGCCTCAGAAGCCAGAGCCTTCCCCCTCCCTCCACTACAGAAGCATTCTGTGAGGGAGGGGCTCAGAGCTCAGACCTGTATTCAGAGGCTGATGAGTCATACAGACCTGACAGCCAGTGAGATAAAGATCAACAGATCAGCTGCTATAGAGATTTGAGAAGCTGATGTACTACTACTAACAGGGATAACTCAAAATCAGTAGGACATTTGTAATGAACATATATTGCAAAGCTGCATGTTTTTTAAAGATCTTTTAATTAAAACCCAATCATTGTAGCGAGACAACCCCTTTAAGGGTTATTTCAATTTCACAGATTAGCTTTAAACATGAAGGAAAAATGTAAATTAAGATTATTACCAAAAACATTGTTGTTCTGATTTTGCTGCATTTCGGTTAGAGCAGTTCTTATTTCTTGCTTGTCTACCAAAGGTTACCTAGCCTGCTGACCACCTCTTTCAGGCTCAAACAGGCTCCAGAAGCTGTGGCTGCGATGGTGACATCACTACCTGCTGTGTCTTATCAGCAAGATGAAGCTTGCTTCTCAGTCTCTGATCTTAACTTTCTACTGAGATAAACTTTTACAAGTCTGCAGAGTAACACTTCTCATTCAATGTAAATACACAGATGAGTGTAAATGTACAAGAATCACTTTATTCATCATGGCAGCTTTCTTTAATGAGAAATACAGCTCTGCTAGCTGACTTTTATAGCCATACATCCTGCTTGGATAGTGTCATTTTATTTTTAATAATGTCCCTCTAACAGGCAGAGCTGAAATGTCAGGCAGTCACTGCTATAGAACTACCCTTAGCCTGAAGAGGAAGTGAGAGCCTAAAAGCAGTTGTAGAGAGTAGGTTTGGTAAAACAGTCAGATATGTGCTACACCATTATTCCACTTTATGAATACATTCTCAAATTAGATGCATTTAATAAAAGCTAATTTTTCTTGACAATTGAAATCATTACAAATAATTGTAATATTATGTTGAAAATACAGCTAAAAAATTGTGAATAGTCCATTTGTGTTAAACAGGTCAAATAAAAAAAAAAAAAAAAATGTGATACCTCCAACATTGCCTCTTTCACTGATACTTCTGTTGACTTCCTTGCCCTAGCAGGCAGAAGTTTAAAGCTGAAGCTATTGTCTGGCTGCGGCGGTCACATTTTTTTGTACTGACATCACTGATCAGAACGTCCACTTCTGAAACTTGAGGTAAGGAAAAGACGTGTGACCACTCCAAACCCGTCACTTGTAGGCCCATGAGCCGCTGTGGGGGTTTTGGAAGACAATAGAAGTCCGGGAAAGAGCAGCAGCAGACGCACTGCTTAATGTGAATGAGCTCTTCCCCGTCTTCTGAACTGTTTTATTCTGTAACAACTTTTTTCTTGATTTTTACCCCCCCCCCTTTTTTTTTAAAAAAAAAAAAGTTTTTTAAAAAATTAAAATATTTATATAAAATTTTTTATTTTATATACTTTTTTAAAAAAAAAAAAAAAAAAAAAAAAAAACTTTCACCGGCCCTTTTTAGGTACACCTGTCCAAATGCTCTTAACACTTTAAATTTTAATCAGCCAATCACATGGCGGAATCTGCATTTAGGGATGTAGACATGGTCAACAATTTCCCGCAGTTTAAACCGAGCTCAGATGGGGGAAAAAAAGGTGATTTGAGGCTTTGAACGTTTTGGGGGTTTGGGTTTTTGGTGCCAGAAGGGCTGGGTTTAGTATTTCAGAAACTGCGGGTCTCCTGGGATTTTCATGCACAACCATCTCTGGGGTTTACAGAGAATGGTCCGAAAAAAAAAAACATCCAGGGGAGCGGCAGTCCTGTGGGCGGAAATGCCTTGTTGATGCCAGAGGTCAAAGGAGAAGGGGCAGACTGGTTCGAGCTGATAGAAAGGCAACAGTGACTCAAATAGCCACCCCGTTACAACCAAGGTAGGCAGAAGAGCATCTCTAAACGCACAGTACGGCGAACTTTGAGGCAGATGGGCCACAGCAGCAGAAGACCACACCGGGTCCCAAACTCCTTTCAGCTAAGAACAGGAAACTGAGGCTCCAATTTCCCCAAGCTCATCGAAATTGGACAGTAGAAGATTGGAAAAACTTTTGCCGGTTTTGATGAATCTCGATTTCTGCTGGGGCATTGGATGGTAGGGTCAATTTTGGCGTCAACAACATGAAAGCATGGATCCATCCTGCCTTGTATCAACGGTTTCAGGCTGGTGGTGGTGGTGTCATGGTGTGGGAATATTTTTTTGGGAAACTCTTTGGGCCCCCTTGGTACCAATTGAGCATCGTTGCAACACCTTGTGGAATCTATGCCACGAAGAATTGAGGCAGTTTGAAGGCAAAAGGGGTCCAACCCGTTACTAGCATGGTGTACCTAATAAAGTGGCCGGTGGGTATATATATGTATGTATAGTGAAGATAGAGAGCAGGGAATTAGTAATAAATCAGGGGGTGGAGTGGAGGGACGGGTAGCAATAGTTAAAAAGAATAGGGAGAAAGGAATAAAAACTGGAAAATCGCTAAAATGCATGCTGACCAATGCCAGGAGTCTGACCCACAAAATAAATGAACTAGAAGTATTAATTGCAGAAGAAAAATATGACATAGTGGGAATAACTGAAACGTGGCTGGACGAGAGCTACGACTGGGCGGTTAACTTGCAGGGTTACAGTCTTTTTAGAAGTAACCGTAAACACCGGAAGGGGGGAGGTGTCTGTCCTTATGTAAAATCTGTCTGAACCCAAAACTGCGGGAAGATATAGGTACAGGTAGTGAACAGGTGGAATCATTCTGGGTAAATATACATGGGGGTAGTAACAGTAATATAATTCTAATAGGAGTCTGCTATAGGCCTCCAAATATAACAGAACCCATAGAAGATATGCTCCTCGGGGCAAATAGATGAAGCATCTAATCGAATGAGGTTGTTATTCTGGGCGACTTTAACTACCCAGACATAACTGGGAATCTGAAACCTGTAGCTCTCAAAAAAGGAAACAGGTTTTTGTCTATAACTAAAGATATTACCTTCCCCAAATGGTGCAGGAATCGACTAAGGAAAGGCCCTTCTAGACTTAATAATGACTAATAACCTAAACAGAATAACAAGGGTTTCCCGGTTGAGGGGCACCTAGGGAATAGTTGACCATAATATAATAAACTTCCATTTATCCTTCAATAGAGTTTTTTTGTCAGGGAGCCACAAAAACACTGAATTTGGGGAAAGACTAATTTTACCCTGCTTAGAGGGGCACTAAACTGTATTGACTGGGACAAGGTTTTTAAAAAAAATAGCAGAACAAAAAATAAATGAGAGATCTTTAAAAACATCTTAGGGCCCATTGTGAGAGTACATACCATATGGTAAAAAAAATATTAGAAACAGGAAAAAACCCAATGTGGATCAACAGAGATGTAAAGGAGGCAATAAAAAACAAAAAGAAAGCGTTTCAGCTAGTAAAACAGGAGGGCAGTGAGGGGGCGCTAAGAAGATATAGGGAAGAAAATAAAGTGTGTAAAATAAAGATAAAAGGCAGCAAAGCTGGAGACAGAAAGACATTTTTGAATAGAAAGTAAAAAATAACCCCAAAATATTTTTTAACTATATAAAAAAGTTAAAAGATTAAAAAAGAAAATGTTGGCCCTTTAAAAAGTACAGAGGGAGAGACTATAGAGGGCGATGAGAAAAAAGCAAAACCTATTAAACAATTTCTTCTCCACTGATTTAACGAGGAGGATGAGCTTCCTGTTTTATGAGCAAAGAGAGGAGGTAAAATTCCAACTTAAATGTTTCTTGTCTAACCCCGGAAGAAAATGCACTCCGCCTTAGGGAAAATTAAAATAGACAAATCCCCAGGCCCTGACGGGTATACACCCCGGTGTCCTAAAGGGAGTTAAGTAATGTGTTAGACAGGCCCCTATTTTTAATATTTATGGACTGTATAATAACGGGGTATGTCCCAAAGGATTGGCGCATAGCAAATGTGGTGCCAATATTCAAAAAGGGGTCAAAAAGTGATCCTGGAAACTATAGGCTGATAAGCTTAACCTCTGTTGTGGGTAAAATGTTTGAAGGTTTTCTAAGAGATGCTATTCTAGAGTATCTCACTAAAAATAAATGTATAACGTCATTCCAGCATGGGTTTATGAAGGATCGGTCCTGTCAGACTAATCTCATCAGCTTCTATGAGGAGGGGTTTGTTCCAACTGGATCGGGGTGAGGCACTGGATGTCATATATTTGGTTTTTCTAAAGCATTTGATTACTGTTTTCCCCAAAAAGGTTGGTAAGTAAAATGAGAATGCTTGGACTGGGGGAAAATGTTTTGCAAGTGGGTAAGCAAACTGGCCACTGATTAGAAAACAAAGGGTGGTAATTAACGGTGCATTACTCAGACTGGATCCCCTGTTACTAGTGGGGTACCACAGGGCTCAGTATTGGGCCCTATCCTCTTTAATTTTTTTCATAAATGATCTTACACAGGGATTGCACAGTAGAATTTCGATCTTTGCAGATGATACTAAAGCTCTGTAAAAGGAATCCAACCCAATGAAGGAATAATGTTTTATTACAAAGGGATCTGGATAGGTTGGAGGCCTGGGCAGAGAAGTGGCAGATGAGGTTTTAAACATGATAAATGCAAGGCTATGCACATGGGGAGGAAAAAATCTATTACATGATTACATGTTAAAATGGAAAAACACTGGGTAAAAGTGACATGGAGAAGGACTTGGGAATCCTAGTGGACAAATAAAACTTAACTGTAGCAGCCACTGTCAGGCAGCAGCTGCCAAGGCTAATAGGATCATGAGGTGTATTAAAAGGGGCATAGATGCACATGATGGGAAATTATTCTCCCACTATACAAGTCACTGGTTAGACCACACATGGATTATTGTGTTTCAGTTTTTGGGCACCAGTGCACAGGAAAGACATTGTAGAGCTTGTACAGGTAAAAAAGGTGGGCAACAAAAATAATTAAAGGGCCTGGGTTGGAATGCAATATCCAGAAAGATTAGCAAGGTTAGGGTTATTTTAGGTTTAGAGAAAAAGACGGCTCAGGGGGGAAACTAATTAAATATGTTTAAATATATTAAGGGGGCCAAATCTATAGGAGATCTGCTAAAGATTTATTTATAACCCAGTGACTGTTATCTAAACAAGGGGCATCCTTATTGGTCTTGAGAAAGAAAGTTCCTCCATAAACATAGAAAGGGATTTTTACTGTTAGAAACGGGTGAGACTGTGGAACTCTGCCTGAGGAAATTGTCATGGTGAATTCACTAACAGAGTTCAAAAGGGGCTTTTGGGTCCCTTTCGGGGGTGAAAACAAACAAGTTTATAGTACTTTCTTCCGAAAAAAGGGGGTGGATACATTTCTAATGTAAATAACAAGTTTAAGTGACTAAAGGGGGGTTTTAGAGGGGGGCGTTGATCCAGGGGAAATTTTTTTCCGATTTTCCAGATTGAGTCAAAGGGAATTTGGAAAAAAAATTTGCTTCTAAACCCCAAGGGGGTTTTTTGGGCCTTTTCCCCTGGATAACACTTTAATTTAAAAATTTTCAACCACTTTTTAAAAAAATCTCTGAATGGAACGTAAGTCCCCTTTTTTTTCCGGCCTGACAAACAAAGTTTAAATTGTTTTTTATATTGGTAAAAACTATAAAAAATAATAAAATATAATATTAAAATATAATTATATATATATTGGGGCGGGCTAGCGGTTTACAAAAGGGAGGCCCCAAACGGGGTGGGGTTTCAACCAAAAAAAGGGGTTTTTTTTTAAAAAAGCAAAACAAACAGCAAAACAAACAGGGAGTTTTTATTTTCAAATTGGGTTACGGCAGCCGTTTAAAAATTTCAGCACCAAACATAAATAATTTCCAGCATCAAAAAAAAAAAAAGGGGACAATTGTTATAAATCCCCCCGTTTTTTTGGGGCAGGTTAAAATCTCTGTGTAGCAAACCCCCTCGGTCTTTTGGGTTTTTGTTTAGTAGCAGGGTCCCCCTGCTCAGCACCCCCTGGAGGAAAATAAATCCAGACACAAAACAATGCCCGGGTTTACCTCTCCCCCCTGGTTTTTCCTTTTCCCGCACCGGGTTTAAAGGCCTAGGATAACCCCGGGAAAGCCCCGGAAACCCGAGGGGTGAAAAAGGGCCCCCACCCCCCCGGGTACAGCCGGTTTAGGAAAAACCCGGGCCCCCCCTAAAACGCAAAAGCCCGCAAACCAAAAAAAAACACAAACATGCGTAAAACCCAAAAGGTTTCCCAAACTATATTTCGACTTTTCCCCCCCTAAAGGGCCCCTTTTCCTGGTGGGCCCTCTAGTGCGTTATCCCCTTTGGTTGGGCCTATTTTCGCTGCAGGGGAAAAACCCCGGGGGGGTTTCCCCACTTTTATCGGCCCCCCTGACATCCCAGGAACCCTTTCCTTACCATTTTCAGGGATAATACTAGGGGCATAAAACCCTTTAAACCCCTATTTTTTTCCCTGCTGGTTTCTTAAAACACCCCCCCCCCCTCTGCCCAAGGGCCAAAGGGGCTTGGGCACCCTTTAACTGACCAACATTTTACCTTTGACAAGGCGTCAGCATTTAAAAAGCCGTTTCCCCAGCCCCGGTTTTTTAACCCACAAATTTTTAAATCTTGCAGGTGCCAGGAACCTTTGGGCATTTTGGCAATTTTTGCCTTTAAATTTGGGACATCCCCCTTAACGGGGGAAAGGGCTTCACCAACCCTGAATTTTTTTCCCCACCTGCCAGAAAAATACCCGCAATTACTCTAAAAACCCACTTTAAACGCCAGACAACCCTCCTTTTCCCCATTGAATATTTTTCACAATATTAAACTTCCCCACTCAAAAAGTAATGGGGGGGTTTTTCCCCAACCCCTTTACCTTCCTGTGACATGACTGCAACCTAACCCCCCCCCTCTGGAGCTCTGTCCCGGAAATAAATTCTTTGGAGAAGTCTGGGGCCAAATTTAAAAACCCGGGGGCTCAAAGGGGGTTTTTTTCAGAGGGCTGAAATGATTTTTTCCCGCCCCCCTCGGGGCCACTTTCAAACCCTTACTTCCTTCCTCCCTTTGGCAGTTTTGGGACCGGGGGGTGCCACAGAAGGGGGAAAATTTGGCACGAACCTGCGATAGTACCGACAATCCCCCCGGAACTCCCTCACCTGCAATTTTTGGGGTTTGGGGTTTTGGCCCACCCCCTCTGAAATTTTCCCCCATTTTTTTTTTATTTTTTGGGGGCTTATTGTGCCCCCCCACAATATAAACCCCCAAAAACCGGGGGTTCCCCTAACCCAATGGCGCATTTTTTCAGGGTTTTGGGGAAAAACCCCGGGTTCCCTGAGCGAGTCCCAGTTTAACCCCCCCCCCTGGTTTTTTTGCTTAGATGGGAAAATTTTCCCAAACAGTACTGAAAAATTTCAATATCTTTTAGGGTAGGGAGATCGAACCTTTGGGAAAGGGGGTTTTTTTGAATCTTATCCATTTTCCCTCTGAAACGTAGCTGGGGGGGCCCCTTTCAAAACCCAAAGGGGATCCCGGGGTTAAATGGAATAGCCCCTCCGGAGTGGGAAAAGGGGAGTTTTTCCCCCTTGGCCTCTTTTGCCCGGGGGGAAACTGCCCAATTTAAACCCTTTTGTAAGGTTTCCCTTTTTTTTATTGGGAACCCGGGTGACCCCAGTCTCCCCCAATCAGTTCAACCACCCCCCGGGTAGGAAAAACCCACTTAGAAAAAACCCCAATTTTAAATCGGGGGGTAATCCCTTGCATAACCCGCCAATTCCCATTTGGCTTAGGGGAACCCAAAAACGAAAGGGCTACCACCCGGTTTTTGGACTCCTCCTGAAACCCCCGGGGGGCCCAAAAAGGGGCCCCTTTCTTCCCCCAAGACCCCTTGTTCTCCGAGCTTTTTGGAATAAAGGGGAAGGGGCTTAACATGAACTTTCACCAACCCCCAGGTCCGTAACCGTTTCAAAGCGAAACCCACATCCGTTTGTGCCTGGAAGGTCCGGGGGGGAAAAGGGCCCCGGGTTTCGTTTTTAACAACTCCCAGGTCTCCTGGTTTTTTTTGATGTTTGGAACAGGGCGGGCCCCTAAGGGAACCTTCCCAATAACCCGAAAGGGGGCTTCCACATGGGCTTTTCAGGGGCAAATACCCCAACTTCTCTGTCAAGGGCCCCGGCCCTTTTTTAATTTATTGTGGGATAGTTGAAGGGGATTTTTTCCTCCCCCCGGCTGATTAATCTTAAAAGTTCAAAACCCCTCCCAACTTCTCCCCCCACTTTATAAAAGGACCCGCCAATTTTTCCCGGAAAAAAACCTCAAACCCGGGGAAACCCGGGCCAGCACCCCCGATCTCCCGGGGGGAAACTGCCTAACCCTAAGCGCCCAATTGTAAACCGACTCTGTTTACTCCGTTAAAAGGATTGAAACCTTCTTGATTTTAGAATAAGGAAAGGAAAAACAGCAGACCCAATCCCAGTCCCTCCCAATTTCCCTTTTTTTCCCACCACCTTTTTTCAACATTTCCCCTTCCAAAGGTTTTTTTTGAATCTCCCCGACCAAATCCGTCATTTTTAGGATGTACACCCAAGGGCCCAGTTTTTTAAGTTCAATAACTTACACAAGTCCTTTTTTTTACCCTAACATAAAAGGGGGGTCCCCCCGTCAGCAGGATTTCTTTTGGGGAAGCCCGTTTCCCAAAAAAGAAAATTGCATAACCCCTCGGGCAATACACTTTGAGGACATATTTCTTAGGGGAAGGGGCCCCAGGGTATCTTTTAGCGAAAACCAGTAAGACTAAAATGGGACTTTTGGGGCCCCCGGGGCCGGGGGGACTTGAAACCCAAAGGCCCTACTTTGATTTCCCTAGCATCCTTTCCCCATGGCGGAAAATTTAATAAATTTTCCCAAAAGGGGAACTTTAAAGGGGCTCCTAAAAAGGGACAAAAGGGGGCGGTTTTCCTTTTCACGGGGCAGGGAAATTTTCAAAAAATTTTTCAATCCCTTGATGACAGCCCGGGCCCAAAAAAAACATTTTAATACCCCCCCCCCTAATCCTGATTTTTTCCTTTTTTTTCTGCCAAACCCCAAATTTACCCCCTAGCACATGACTTGAGCCAAAATCAAATAAAAACCTTTTTTAAAAAGGGTAAATGGCCCCCTGGGACAACCTTTTTTTCCACAAAATTTTTAACATTTACTTTTTCAACCCTAAAACAGCAAAACCCTTAAATTTTCCGAGAAATGCGGAAACCCTTTTCCCCCCGGGGTCCGGGTCCCTTTTTGGGGCCTCATTCAATTTCCGTTACCCGGTCCCCCCGGCATTTTTTAAGGGGGAGAAACTCAAAAAACTGGGGCCCTTCCCAAAATTTTCTCACGTAAAAACCCCCCAGGTCCTTTTTGGCCCCGTTTTGCTCCGGAGGGGGAAAAAACTCTTTCCTCGCCTCCTGCCAATTTAAACTAAAGGAAAGTGTCAGTGATATCAGTGGGTCACCCCCTAACCCCCCCCTCAAAAATTTAGTACAATTTTCCCCCGCTAGGGGGAAAAGGGTTATGGGAGGGACTCACGCCCCCACAAACGTCACCTTGGGTGTGGGGAACAAAGTTCCCAGAACAGAGGAAAAAGGGGGCCCCTTCCCCAGAATTAGGGGATGTAACAAAAGTCCCTTACGATGCCCACTTCCCGGCTTAGAGCCCGCAACCCGTCTCGATAAATCACCTTGGGGCCATTGGGGATTGCTTATGTCCCCCCCGAATTGCCAAGCCCACCCCCCCAACCCCTTTTTTTCCGGGGTTACCAGGTTTATTCGGAACAGCGCCCCGAGGAGGGTGACTAAGGGTGGGCCCAAATCCCCCAAAATGGCCACCACCAATGACACCCCCTTCCCCCCCTGGGCCGGCATTCCGGGGGCCTGGCCCTGGCAGGGGGGCAGCAACTGCAGCAGGGTGAGCAAACATGGAGAAAAGGCCCACGGGTGGGGACCCACACTTCATAAAACCTCCCCCCTTTTCTGAGCGGGGCCGCTGGCAAAAAGCCCCAGTTGTTGGCAAAACCCCTTTTCCCAAAAGCGCAACCTCTGCCCCCCCCGTTCCACCCGTTAAAAAATTTAAAAGGGGGGGGAAGGTTTCCTTTTTTCTTTGGGGGCCCCAACCTCTCTCTTTTAGGGGGGCCAAACCCCGACTCGGTTCCCCTGGAAATTTGGGTCTCCCCGGTCCTCCCGCGGGGGAAGGTTAAAGGGCCTTTGGGGGCTCCCCGGAAACGACCTCTGGAAACACCCAAGGGACTGGGTGGGCTTTTACTTTCGGGGCCCCCCATTTGGGAAACCCCTGCAATGGTACCCCCCCCCCACGAGGGCAAAACCAGGGTGATCCCCCCCGCTTGGGGGGGGGGTCCCTTTGGGGAACCCAGCGGGTTGGGACGCTTTCGAGGAAATCCACTCCCTTTGGGGGTCCTGACATACCGGGGCCCCAACATTGGGGAGGACTCAGCACCGGTTTTCAGCCACTTGCGCACCCCCAAAAATGTAAAGGAAAATCAAAATAACTGGGGGCGGGGCCCCTTTAAAAGCTTCCAAACCGCCAACAAGGACTCTTGGGAGCCCGCCAAAACCCCAAGGGGTTGGGGGATTCCCAGCCGGGCCATAAACTCAGGGTTTTAAGGAGGTCCCTAGTCCTTTTGGGTTTGCTCTGTAACAGGTCCCAAAGGTTTGGCCTTTTTTTGGCCGTTTCCCCCATCAAAAAATGGCCCCAGAACTTCCGACCAAATTTTTAACCCAAAAGCAGGAGTCTCTCTTTTTTCCCCCACCTCCAAAAATCCCCCGCCAGGTAAAGGCCTCCACGGTCGTCTTTACCGGTTTAACTTCTGCAAGGGCGCTGCTGTACTGGGCCTTTTTTAAAATGTCAAGACCCCCGGGAAAAATCCCCTTTCCGGTTCCCTCTGGGCAGAAACATTGGGCTCTTAAGTTCTGCAATCTGGGTTTTCCCGGGAAAAGACGGGTTTTTGGGGGTTTTTTCCGGTTGGCATTGGCCGAGCACCAGGGGGCTTTGCCCCAAATTTTCCCCCCATTGCTTTTGGTCTGGTTTGGGAGGGAAAAACCCCGCAGCCTTCCCCCCAGGGCCCTAAAATTTTACCAAAACGTATAAAAATTTCCCCAAAAGTATGCTGCTTTTTAACCCCCTTTCAAACCCGTTCCCATAGCAAACCC
Organism: Phyllomedusa bahiana; assembly: GCA_025379985.1. Classification (NCBI taxonomy): domain Eukaryota; kingdom Metazoa; phylum Chordata; class Amphibia; order Anura; family Hylidae; genus Phyllomedusa; species Phyllomedusa bahiana. Next base: position 62,444 of record JAODAL010004891.1, read on the forward strand.
CCTACCCCTATGTGGGGACTAAACGGTTTACCCGAGGGAGGGGACAAACGGGGTGGGTTTCCCAAAAACCCAAAAATAAAAGGGTTTTTATTTTAGAAGCAAAAAAAACACAAAACAAACAGGCAGCCCTTTTTTTCCATTGGGTTACGTTTAGCCGTTTAAAAAAATGCAGCAAATCAAAACAAAAATAATTTTTCCCGCATAAAAAAAAAAAGGGACAATTTAAATACCCACCAGTGTGGCAGGTGAAGTCTCTTTTGTAGCAAACCCTTTCCCCGGTCTGGGGGTGTACAGTAGCGGGTCCTTCCTGGGTCAAACACCCCCTGGAGAAATGACTCCTACACAAAACAATTTTCCCCAATTGGGCCCCCCTTTACCGGGCCCTTTTCCCGCAAAAGGCTTTAAAGGGGCCGGGAATACCGGGAAAACCCCGGAACCCCCCGGAAAAGGGGTGAAACCCGGCCCCCCCAAACCCCCCCTACCCCCGGGTTTAGAAAAAAAAGGGGAACCCCAATAAAGTTTCACCAGCACTATACAAAACTAAAACAAACAATTGCGTAACCATGGTTTACCCTATCCATACTGCTGGGCTTTTTTTCCCCAACCCCAAAGGTCCAGTTCCTTGGGGGGCCCCTAAAGGCAGGGTTTTTCCCTTTTTTGCCATTTTTGCTGCCCGTGGGAAAGACCCGGGGGCTGGGGCCTCCTGGTCGGCCTCCCCCTGACTCCCGGAACTTCCTTACCATTTGCCCGCATAATACTAGGGGCTAACCCCTTTCCTCCACTATTTTTCCCTGCTGTTTCTTACAAAAATAAAAAATATATAAAAAAATATATATTAAAATTATATATAAAAAATATATAAAAATATATATATAATATTTAAATTAAAATTTAATTTTATTGTTTTTAAAGAACCCGAAAACCCCCCACTATATACCTGGGAGTATGGTTTTAAAACCCACCTTAAAAGCAAAATCAAAAAACCCAAAAACCTATTTTAAAAAAAAAAGGGTGGAGGCCTGTTAGAATCAAAAACCCCCCTGCCTTACAAAACAGAGGGGATAAAAACAACTTTTTTTAAAAGGTTCCGAGCCATGTTTTTAAAACAATCCACAAGAAAAAAAAGCCATAAACAAAAAATCATATAAATTTTTTATTCCCCTTTTCATGAAAAGGGGCTATTAATTTAATGCCATTCAAAGTCAACTACATATAGACCTGTATTACGAGTAACAAATCCATCAAACAAAATGTGTAATGGATCTCAGTTGTTTACTTCAGCAGCAAACACAATTCTGGCCGTTTAGAATGTAATGCAAAAATGTAAGTGGTTATTTTAACTGGTTAGCTTAATCTATCATGAAAGTCAGCTTTTCTAGACCGCCTCCAGGCCAACCAGCTTGAGTCAGTTGTGTTGCTGTCGTGGACTATTAATAAAAGAATATGGCATTTGAAGACGCTGGACATCCTACTATTTCTTTCAGCTTGAGTCATTTGACCACACTATGTAAAACCTAACAAAAGTATAAAATAAGGTCATGTCAACTATAGTTCGCTGTGGAGTTTGGCAAGGTTATAGGTTACCCTACAAATGTGACAGTGGGGGTGTCCTGGAGCTAACAGCCCCCCTTATAATCAGCTATTTCGGTTACAAACCATAATGTTCAAACTAATTTATTCTGCAACATTATACAGCTACCATTGAAATTAACAAACCTCAGAGGTAAGAAAGGTAAGTTGTATGAAAAAGAGACCAAGGTTACTTCATAGTAAACCAAATGAACACTTTTTATTTCTAGTAATTATTAATTATTATTATTGTTTATTTTAAAGGACCATTAATTCCAGGACGCTGCCCATTCAAGGGGGGTTGCATACATAAAAAGTCAGACAAAGTACGATGACAATGATAAATGACTAACAAGTGGTTCAGAGGAAGAGAGGCTCCTGCCTGCAAAGGCTTACAATCTAATTAAAAAAGCCTGTAAAGGTAGACTTAGGGCTCATCCCATCAGCAGACAGCAAATACCAGTTGGATTATCCGACCGGTATTTGCTCTGCTTTGCATTGGCACACTGTTTGCAGAGAAAAGCCTTCCCCCTTCGCATAGACTTGTTCATGTTCCTCCCGAAAACTGGGTGGAGAATGAACATGTTCTATGTTTTTCGGACCGCCGGCAGTCAAAAAAAAACGTCCGGCGGAAAACCCGTGAAGTGAGGACAGCTGCATGGGTTTTCCATAGAGGTCCATTGTAAAATTTGACAGATGGTTTACAGACGGTTTTCGAAACCGAAAACTGTCTAAAAAGCCTTGCCATGCCCTAATACTACAGAGCTGTAAGCATTTCATAGGGTATGTTCACACAGCGTATTGGGGCACGTACTGTAGGCACCACAATACGCAGGGTCACGCTGATCAGCGCTTGATTCCAAAGCATGGGGGGCCAGCCCCATTTACATGCACTGTCAGTGGCGCGTAAGCGCCGTAAACAATTGACATGTCACTCTATGAGAGCTACGAATTACCATAATTGCGGCCCACATTTCACTGCGTATAAAGTGCAATCCGCGGTGAAATGTTCGCTCAAATACGCGTCAAAATAAGCCGTGTGAACATAATCATATGGTGGCTCAGACGTCCTACTACAGGGATATGGCTTTCTGTGGAGGAGAACAGATCTTTAACACAGCTTGTGACAGAGAAAATCAGTTTTTTCCTACTTATGAAATTAGACTTCTGTTGGTGCTGTATAGCATTGCTTGAATCTGTTCCTGTTTGGTTCAACACTGGTTTAATCAAAGTTGTAAAATAACAATTTAGGGTCTGGAAATCTCAAACCGAAATTTTTCAAGCTGGCATTGATTCTAAACCTATTCTTAATTCTGCCATAACCCTAACTTTAAATTGGAGTTTGACTTTTTTTAGTTCGAATGGGTTAAATTACCTATTATAAAACACTTCTGGTCCAGCAATGCTGTTTCTACAACCTCACATCCATCTGACATCACTTTTGGTCCAGGACCAGGGAATAGCTCTAATGTGTTGATAGTCCAGAAGTGATGTCAGATTGAAGTAACATTAGAGTGGCAGAGCTACATGACCAGAAGCGCCAGGTAATGGCTATGTTAACACACTGAAACACAATAAAAAACCCTAACCATAACTCCACTTTTGGCCTAGAGTTACATTTTTTTTCTTAGCAAGTATCCCAAAAAATTGATTTGAAGCACTCAGGTTTGGGTCAAGTTTGAAGCACAACACTAGTGCTGTATTACAGCTCTATACAACTCCATGGGCCCAAGCTGTTTGGTAAGGTGGTCCACAGTTTATAATGAATAATATGGCCACATGTAGCATCCATGACAGAGAGATACATCAGCGACAAAGAAAATCATTTTAAATAGTGTAAGATCATATGGATTGGGTATTTCATGTTATGCAAAAACTTGCATTGGTTTAAGCAATGCCTGAGAAATTTCTTCAAAATGTCATAAGACTCTTAATTAACATCTAATGCTAAAGACTGTTCCTAAGTGGGTAAAATCTCCACACCAGGTCTGAGCTGTCACACATATACAGATTCTACAGATTACTATTTAACCTACATTAGGCTTGCAATGTACATAAAATAGTTGCCGGTCATGCAGTTGTTCACCAATTGCTTTGTCCCTTGACCTCCCCAAGCATGTATGTTTAGAGACGCACACAAGCTGCTACTAGACATCTAACAGTGGCTTATCTGCTAGCAGAATATAGGATCATCATGGTGAAACCCATCATACTGATTCTCATTTCACCCCAAGTCTGTTATTGGCATGTGGTTGGGAGGTCCCCATACCTATTAAATTGTCAGCCAATCCTAACAACATCAACATGATCTGCTAATATTAATTTAATATGGGCAGTTAGAGCCGTGATCATGGACTTCCTTAGGTCTACTGCTCTGCCTGCCTCCTCCCTAATCTATATTCTTTAGAAGAGGCAGAATATTACTAAGTACATTATTTAGGCCAATTTAAGATTAAGTTTGATAAAAGTCACTAATTTCTCTGTAGTGTCATTACCCCTTTTCTGTTTAAACTGAAAAGAATTCTAAAACTTTCCAGAATGCAATTATGTGTCAATACTAAGCTCTATTTGTATTACTTAACATCTTGTAAATGACAAGTCAAACACTCAGACATGAGAGAAATGTTCATAAACACACAGTAAATACCCCCACTGTTTACAAGGATCATAGCACACAAGAATTATTTATTCTTTTTGGCTACAGAGTCGACATTGACTCCTGGACAGCAATGTTAAATGAAGTTAGTACTAACGTTTGTTATTGTGCACTGCAAGTCGTGATATTGCCTGCTCATAGCGTTGTAGTGTGAAATGATAAAACTGTTATTGACATTTACTTTTAAGAATACTTAGGATCTCTTCAACCATTAATATGAAACACTGATGAAATAAAATAATTATTATAAAGAACATCTCTAAATTCCTGTAAAATACCTCACATAATTATACACATGGACTGTACACAAAAAGGACTGTAAGATTTCATCAAAATGTAGTATAAAAACCAGTACATTCAGATACATTTTTATATTCTGTTCATTATATAGTGGTAACATATTCCACAGCGCTGTAGAAATATTATCATTTCTCAATAGTCCTTGATACCAATGGGCTCACAATCTGAAAATCCCTATTTCAAACACACTATGGCCCATTATTCTATCCAATATGTTTGAAGCATGTGTGAAAATCCATAAAAGCGTAAAAAGAACATATATAAACCATTCAGATGTTGTCCATAGAAGTCAACAAAGTTCGGGACCCACAGTGAAGAATCTGGGGTTCTTCGCTTTGGACAAATCATACTTTCTAGTTGGGTCCCTTGACAATAACCTATTCTGGGAAACCCGTTAATCAGCTGTTATGTTTGGGGAAACCTGGGAAAATAATAATTTGATTTCCCTATAGCAACACTACAGGAAAAATTAAATATTACACAGTACTCATTCAAACAGTGGGTAGATTGTGTAATGCAGGTCCTCCAGAGCAAGATATGCTCTTTCTAGGTGCTCTCCAAAAAAATGAGGACCCTGTACAGAGAAAACCTTTAGCAAACAGTGGTCCTCATTCTGACAAGTCAAGACGATCATGTTTTACACTCCCATTGCAGGAGTGCATTTGTAGAAGCTTACAGGGTTATCTTCTTGAGAGAACCTTTCCAACATTTCATATAAATGTAAGCTGCAATTGGCAATTTAACAACTTAAACACCACAGTCTATAGCATCTACAGCATCTACTTTGTTTAACAAAGGGAATGGGCTCTTTAGCTGGCTACTGGCAACCCGCAATGCAGATACAAAATTCTGATGGATTACTATGGCACCCAGAAACATAACAAAGGCCCCTAAGTCTGCAACCGGTATCTGCCTATTCAGCTAAATAATAAGATTCCTGTCCATGTTAGTGACACTGACAAACAGTAATGCCCATGAAGGATTTTTTTAGAGCATCATACACATGATCAAAGGAATACTGATTTAGGTTCCTCATTGCGGCAAAAAAAAAAAAGTAAATCAATGTTCAAAAAAGTTATTAAAAAAAAGGACCATCCTCCAAAAAATGAAGTATCTCTATTCATATAAACATATTACAATTTCAAAAAAAAAAGATTCACCCTAAAAATACACATATTTGTTACAAAAAATTACCATAAAGTGGTGGAAAACTAAAAACTATAACTCATCCAACCAACGCAATTGCTACATTTTGATAAAAAAAATTATGACTGCGGCTTTCTTCCATAAGTGTGCTTTCATTATACAAAAATATTAAGATGTAAAAAAAAATAAACCTTACATTTTTAGCATTGCTGTATTACTATTGGTCTGAAGAATAAAGATTGACAACAAATTATTTTTACCCCATTGTAATAGTGAGAAAAAAAGCACAAAGGACAATAGTAAAATTGGCTCTTTCTTTAGTTTCCTCCTCTCAAAAAAAGTATAAAATTTAATCAATAAATTATAGGTAGCCTAAAATAATTGCACAACTCATCCTGCAAAAAAAAACTAAGCCTTCAAGCAGCTACATTGATAGAAAAAGAAAAAAAATATGGCTTTCTAAATTCAAATATATATATTTTTTTTAAATCTACCTGATTATTAAGGCCCAAACAGGCGTGATTGCTAATGACTTAAGCTTAGCGGGGATATTTGTCTAGATGAGCTTATTGTAGAGCTACTCAAGACTGGTAGCACCTTCTGAATATGGAAACAAATAAATATATGTTCACTCACCTATACATTTTGGGCAACATTGTCCAGTAGGAATGTGACTGAGATGCTGGGGGCATGACAGAATTGGGCAGACTTCTTTAATGCACTGTGTCCTGCCTCCCTAAAGGAAAATAGTTCAGATTAGAAAAAGAAAGACCGCAAATCTGTCCTAAGAACAAAGCTCTTTTTAAAAATCTAGAACATGACTTCTCTCTTGAAAACATACATAAAATGCAATATAAAATAATTATAAAATATAATTATGTAATTATTTATTCCTACTAATATTACTATTTTCATGAATAGTTCATTACGTTGGATTACAGTCCTGAAGTCTCAGTGAAGATACTGTGATACACTATAATGTTTAATACTGTAGTAACAAAAAAAACTCCACTATATATTGTTATATTTTTCTAGTTTTGTTAGTGTTTAAGAAATAAAATAGCTTGATATTTAATATTTTTAGACTATGGAAAATAAAATATTTGACAGATCAGTATAATAAAGTCTATTGAGAAACCTAAATCACCAAATCTGCTTACATTGACCTGGGTCTATTTCTTTATGTTACTACTTGAATGATAAAATGTAAAATATAGTTGGTAACTAAAGCAAATCAGCTTATAAGGTATGGTTCAATCAGTGCTTGTAATAAGATAAATGTAAGTGAATTTTCCAAGGTTTTGAATGAATGAACTGTCATTGGGGTTGGCCACCAATGGTTGATTGATAGGTTTCCTTCTCCTGCACTTTCACTTGATTGGGCGGAAAGGTCAAACAAGTAATCAATGCTTTCTCTTCAGAAAAGTATCCAACACAGTAGTGTCCTTACTTTTTATACTGTAGCTAAGCCTGGTTAACCCAAATGAGTATCCAAAGTAGATCTCTAAAACCTTATACTCAAAGTATATTACCTTTGAGTGTATAATCTTTTTTGAACCCTACAATATGTGCTCTTTATTTATAAAACTAATCTAAATTAAAAACTGAGTAAGGATATATTCACACAGCATAATTGTGGGGTGTAATTTGGCAGGTAATTGCTCTTCATTATCCCCGAATTACACCCCGCAAATATGGTAATTCATAGCTATCATTGAGAGTTATGATTACTTGCCATCTTCCCTGGCGTACAATAAGCGCCGGGGAAAAGAATTGACATGTCACTTCTTCCCAGAGCTTACGCACCAGGGAAAGTGAAGGTCAATGGGAGCTGGCTGTAAGCACTTTGGAAGTACATGCTGGCCAGCGTTTACTTCTAAAACATCCGGGGTATTGCGGCACATATATTATGCACCTCAATACACCATGTGAACATACCCTTAGCTCCGAGATTGATATCTGTCCTTCATCATATTACTTTTAGTAATAGTTATGTTACATTTGACAGAGGAAATATATATATTTTTTTAATTTTGGGGATAGTGGGTTCTAATATGGTCTAGTTTCATTTTAGGGTTTTGACTGGGGTCTAATAACAGGGGTTGTACACCTCATGATAAAGACATTTACATAGCTAAATTGCGCCAAGTAAAATAAGTCCTACTCACCTTCTCTCAATGCCCGGTTCCAGTTGGGCATCTCTCCCATCTTCTGTTGACATGCCGTCACTTCCAAGTGGGGACTTCACCGCTGAAGCCGCCAATTGGCTGCAACGATCAAAAGCCTCTAACTTATATCACTTATCGAAGCTGTTCACTTCCAAATAGTGATGTGCGTTAAAGGTACATGACTGCTGCAGCCAATCAGTAGCTGCACTTGCGACATTTAGAAGTGACAGCATGTCAACAAAAGACAGGAGAGACACGCCTCTGGAATCAGGGAGCAGGGGAAGGTGAGTTTGACTTTTTTTATTTTACTTGGTAGACAACTCCTTTAAATTGGGGGATTGAAGTCATTTGAGAGACTGTCCTAAAATGTGAATTTATTAATTTATTTTAAGGTCTGAATATATGTATTGTTTTAAGTTTTAATAATCTTTTTGGTAAGTATTGTCCACCAAACCCAGTTTTTACTTTGGTTGCTGCCTTTGAGCTTACTTTAAGGTCTACTATATCTACTAAGTGCTGCTTTAAAACTAATAGTCAATTCTGTACCAGGTTTTCAGTTATTTGGTATATTTGTTGCACGTTTTGTTATAATGCTATATAATTAAACTGCCTTTTTATATATAAAATATCCTAGCCTTTATTCTGCTTTAAAATAAATAATATTTTTATCTATCAGGCGACTTAGTCTGCCTTCATATCAGTAAACAAAACTCTCAGATCTATAGTGGTTCTACTAACCTAAACTCAGATCACCAAAAAATACTATGGAGAACTAAATTTTGTTCATCAGAACAGCAGGACATCCAGATGATTCGCAGCAGACTAAAGGTAGTCATATTTTCATATTATAAGTTCGCCTTCTCATGTCTTGGGGCACCAAAGGAAATTCTGTACAGGGGACTATTTAATCTAAGGCTGGTCCAATCACACGGCCTCCACTAGCTTACTTTTTTCCCATAATACATCCTGGTGCTATCTCTTCCCCACAAACACCAGGCCCTCCACATGACATTAAAGAAAATTGTGAATCATTAGACCAGTTCAGCTTGTTTCACTGCTTCAGGGTCCGTTTCTGTTGGAAAACTGTTCATTGCAGGCACTTTAGGTGTTTGAAAAAGCTCAGCATAGACATTCTGACCAGTCTGAGGCTGTAACTTTAATTTGTATTACAGTAGCTTTTCTGTGGAATTGGACCAGATAGCTTTTTCTCCACACATGCATAATTGAGCCTATGGCACCCATAACCCACTCGCAAGTTCACTGGTTGTTCTTCCATTGAGCACTTTTCGTAAGTATTAACCACTGCAAACTGTGAATACCCCACAAGACCTGCCAATTGTCCAGCAGAATCAGTTAACAAGAGTCACTTTGATCCTTGCACTTGGCTATTTTTTCTGCTTTCAGCGGGTCAATTTTATAAACTGACAAATATACAGTATTAGTAGCTACTGTCACAGGATTATCAATGGTGTTAACAAAGTGTTGCAGCTAAAGATCCTTTCATTACAAATGTTGATTGATTAGTGATCACCTAAATAATGATAAATAAGACTAATAGGGCCTGATGTAGATAAATGCATGGAAACATACATTTCATACTTTTTTATCCAAAAATAATAATGGGTCCAATCACAAGGAATAAAAAATATTCCCAAACACTTCATTGAGAATATTTTCCTTCTCTTTCCTTTTTTTCTACATGTAATTTCCAACAAGACTCTGTTTCCCTTTCATTATTCTCAAAGTAAAGGAGAAGTTGACAAGCCAGCTTTGGAGCACCAATACAAATGTCATAATTTGTATGTCAGCTTGGTCATTATTACCACTCCAGATACTGGGTAAAATGTTAAAACTTATACCTCACAGAGTATATAGATTTTTATCATGATTTAACATCTGAGTCTTTGATTAAAACAAACAAACAAACAAAAAAAATAATCAACATTTAGCCCAAAATGTCTTTTTGACAAAGAATTATAACCAAGGGCGTCAGGTTATTTAAGTGGTTTGCAATACAAGAGACACAATAGATAGCTTCTTGAAACCACTTAATCTTTTGTGCATTGAAAGTCAAAGCTAGACTACAGTTTGATCACAATTTATATTACAGCAGTGTGTGGTATGACATCATAAAATATTCCATATTTACCTGTATGTTAACAAAAGTTAAGTAACCAGTCTAGAATGGATAATGAGAAACACATGAGAACGTTCTAATGTCACTAATTTAGTAGAGCTTGAACCTCTACCAAGGGTAGCAGTATTTCCACAACTACCTAAATGTAATACATGAAGTCTCTGCAAAAGCCCTCATAAAGCTGTCATGAATCAACATTGAACTTTCATTGAAATGGTGAAAAATGAGGTGCGAAAGCAGAAGGCAAAGTTGAGAAAGACCAGATGTTGATGGAACTAAGAGTTAATAATCAGAACCTTCAGTCATTAGAACTTCTCCTAGAAGAGCAGATAAAACACTTATCTAAATTAACACAAAGTCTGCTTTGTACAGCTTAAGAAATTATTTCTTATTTCAAATGCAAGTGCTGTTAATGGGTTATGCAAACTATCTTCTGGAGATGGCTTACATCTGTGAAGGCTAACCATGGCTGACCTGAAACAAATTAGGATGACACCTCCATACTCTATCACAATAAACAGCCACACTATTGGGACAAGCCTAGTCTAAATAAGACTCGCTCTTGTTTATAACTCTGGGAATGCTATGTTCTCTATAAACATGATAGGTTTAAAAGAGAATGAAGGGCCAGGCAGAGTCTCCATTCAGTCTATGAATAAATAAACTTTTGTCATGCACATTTTCATATGTATTATAGATAGCTGCATTTAGTACCACTATGAGGTAATGCCTTTACATTTGGACGGTTTGTAGCGTCTTGCCATGTTTGTTAATACAAGATTAAGCTTGTTTACATAATTTTTAAAACACAGAATAAGTGCCTTGATCGTGTCCTGTAGAGCTGAAGGATATGTAACGCACTTGAGGCCAAATGGTACATCAGTGTGAAACTTAACAAAGAAGAGTTCATTCACTAGGCACCAAGATCAATATGTTTTAATATCCCCTAGAAAAAAACATTTTTTTTACCATCCAAGAAAGATTCCGTTTTCCCTTTTGGCATAGGTTGCAAATTTAGGGGCTTGAAAACTTGACATGTCAATCATGTTCAAATTTTTTATGCTTACAAACCACTGTTGGTTCAGGGAAGGGCCCATAAAGATCCCCTTAAAAAAGGCACATAAAATTTTTTGCCATAGAGTAGTTAAAATACTTCTTGATTCATGTTGGCAATAGGATAGATTCCTTGATTAACATTTTGCATTACTACCAGCGACCTTATGCCCTTAAAATTTTTCTAAAACAAATTTAAAGCGAAAAATTACAGTTCTCTAGATTTAGATATTTTTAGTTCTCAAGCTGCTATAAATTTCATGTAAAGTATGGAAACTGGTAAACAGAAAAGAGGAAACTGATGTAAAGTTAGTGCAAAAAAAAATGGTTTTGGGCCCAGGCTGGGACTAGCCCACAGAGGAATTGGAGAAACCCCCGGTGGGCCTCTGAGTATGATAGACCTGCTTATGTATTTTAACTGCATATTCATCCTCAGAAGAGACAGAAAAGCAGAGAAAGAGAGGCAAAAAGCAAGAGGCAGACTATAGGGGGCATGAACAGTCATTTACAGTTGCTGTAGGGTGGGCACCTTAAATAAACTCCACCAGTGGACCCAAAAACAGCTCAACTGGTCAGCCCCCATAATCAACTCCACCTGTGGGTCCTAGGCACCCCAATCCGACACTGATAATGACCACATGCCAAGAACATTAACTTTGATGTCCAATTAATTTTAAACAGGATAAAAACTTTATAACATTATATAATTTGCCGATTGCGATTTGGCGATTGCCTGGACAGATGAATTTATTTAGGAGATAGCATAGGGAATTTCATACTTTCAATTTAATAAAATGGTAATATAAATCATATAGAGAAAAAAACATTTATCCTAGATGCATGTCCTTCTTTTGTAGATAAATACATGAGGGTCAACTGACCTCTGAATGGAGGCCAAGAAGTCAGAATGAAAGTTATAAAACTCTGACTCAACAATTTATAGCATATAATAAGATCAGCCATAATATTTGATTGGGCAGACCCCTACTAATCCATAGAACTGGAGTCCAATGTCTACATCTGTATAGTGGATACAAAAATGAAAAAACAGGTTCACTCATATAGCAAAATAATTCAATAAATATTTGTAAATGGAAGATCTCTTTATTAAATTGATACATTCTTTTTATTTTGTTTTCTAAAGATTCAAAGCAGGAATTGAAATAAAAAATATTCAAAAAACGTCTCAAAAGGATTCACGCATTTTAGGTCATTGACTTTATCTTCCTAAAATTAGCTTTAAGACTTTTTTTTCCCCTCTTGCATTCCCAAAAACCTTTAAACCAGGAAATCACAACAGCCCACTAGATATATCCCCTAACATATTAGAAGCAATGTGTTTGGCTTGAATAACACTTGGCAAAGATTAGCTTCCAATTTTTCATGCAAGAATTAAAAAATCCAAAATAAGCCAATCTGAAATTTTATCTTGACCTCAAATACATCACAAGGTACTGACTTTCGGAAGCCAATATCATAATCAGGAAGAATTTTAGTTCTCTCCTTAGCTCCACAATCAGTAACAGACAAATCCTCCGGTCTTTCCAATGAGTAGAAGAGCAGGTGGTAACAAACCTATAAATTAGCCAAATCTTGCTGTAAACAGGTTCAGTCCTACGGTGAGAATTTTAATTTAAAACTTTTTCGGAATGATGACACTTTTAAGTTTTTTTTAGAACATAACTGACATAACTTTAGTTTTATGAGAAGTGCTGGATTCTGTCCATGTGAAACAGTGGTGTTAATGGACAGGAGCTCTCAGAGTAAAGGTTTTCAGTTTTATAGCTAAACTGAAGACCCATTACAATTGGGACATGTTCTTTATTAATCTAGATTATGAAATAAGTACATGATTTATATTTCATACTTATTTAATTATTTCAATATATTTCAAGAACTATTATTACCCATATGTTAGGTCTATAAAGCCATGTATTTAAATTGTCAGCTGAATATACCTTGCATAAAGGGCATCAAATTACAGCTACGGCCTGTTATTCTTGTTGTCAAAATGGCAAATGAAAATTTGTGATATGTGGCCAATAAAAGCACTAAAAGAATTAAGCAGACATATAGTTATGAGTTCATGAACGATGCACTCACCTCTAACCTCCCCACTCCTCTCTATGCTAGGTCTGAAAGAGTGCTGTGAATATGTGCATATGTAGCTGCCTGTCAATCACTACCCTAAGGGGAGGAGAAGATGGGGAAAGTTAGTGGGAACTGTATCCTCATAAATAAACAGGGCTCAAACCTATGACATCCCTATATTCCTTCAATACTCCTGTTAGCCTAATGGCACAACATATTTTGTGCCATTTTAGCTACTATGAATACGGATCTCTAGCTGTAATATGCTGTCCCATGACAGAAAAGTTAGCTGACAAATCTACATTGACATCACCAATATAGCTACTTTTAAAGTTTCCACAAGGATTGATCTCAAGGTTTTCCATACTTGACTGGTAAATTTTCTAAGCAGGTTTGATGCTTATAAAACCTGTAATGAGAGACATCCTATCACATTAGATTTTAAGAGTTCTAATTAAGTAACAACTGAAAAGTATTTTTAACATTTTACAGCAAAATAACTGAAGGGCAATTTTCAGTGGAGATTTTTCTTTTCTTTTCCTTTTTCAGGGGGTGGCAGGGTGTGAATTTTAACCTTGAGTTGCATGATACTGAACAAATCCCAAGCTGAGTAAGGATAATGGGATACATCTCTTAAAAAACAAAATCTTAGAATAGTTCTCTGGTTTATAAAACCTGTTCTCAAAATTTTTTATTTAAAATTTGATCCTATTACAGAGTGAATAGACATAAAAAAATGCCAGTTTGTGGAGGGGTCTTTAAAACCAAAATTTTACATGGAAAGTCAGTTGATTTTAATGGTAACTGTGTAATTACAGCCACAGTGCTCATTTCTCTTGGTTGCCTTTTCTGAACAGTGATCGGTATGTTTCACGCCAGTTGGGTTCTCATTCCTAAACCTATATTAAGCCTAAAGAGGGGCATCAGCCTGAAATGTTGATTTATTGCACTGTTGCCCAGTGACTCAGTGGTTACTGTTTTTCTGACATGGATAGATTAATTAACATGTGAATACTTTTACACATTATTTGCCAGGCAGTTGATGGTATTAGAAGTGGACCATCGCAGTCTGGCATCTATGTATATGTAAGAGTGCTGCCTGTACCTCATTTATGAACTGCAAAATTAAAGCAAAATTAAATCTTATTAGACAAGGGTTCAAAAAAGACTTAACAGAATCCATCTAGCAGTGTCACAGAGAGCTCATGTTGAAGCTGATTATAGAATTCTATTGAAAGGGGAGGGGTGGAAATTGAAACCAGGAGACTCCTTCTTGCACACAAGCAGCAGCAATGAGCAGAATAGCTGTATATACAGCACTGATGTGAGATAAAACACTTAGGGCGGCATGTATGAATGCGGCTGCGCCAGAACCCGGGCGTACTTTCCAGCCCACATCAGGCCCCCCCCTTTGGCCTTTGTAATGCACCTGATTTCGGGGGGCGTACGGGAGGCGGAGCGCACTGGAACCGTACGAAGCAATAGATTTATAGCTTCATTACAGCATTATTGCTGGAACAGGTAAACTACTTTCAAAGTGGTTTAACTGAGCCAGAAATGTTGTATTAGCATTAGAAAGCGCCTGATTTATGACCTACTGAAGAGCGGGTTCATAAGTTAGGCGCATTCTATAATAATATTTTGCACATGAAAATTTGGGCTTTAAAGGGAAAATTATACATTCTCCCTTATTTCACTACAAATTTTTGGGGTGCCCTTCTGCCTCTTCTCTCCCTCCCCTCTGCAAAGACTTTTATGGGCAGCTGCAATCTGAGCTCTCACTGAAATTGAAAATCCATGCAAAATAAAACAAATCAGTGATTTCTGAGTGAGTTAACAAATAAAAATGGAAGAGGGAAGAAAAAGAGGTAGATAGGAAGAAATAAGCATTTTTGTATAATATTACAAAGTTTCTTATCTTTGCTTGTACTATTGATTTCAGAAAAGTTGTGTTATAACTGAAAGTACGCTTTAGTTTCTCCTTTAGAGGATTGTTAGGGAAATGTGACACTTGCTGCCATGTTTAATATAAACACAGATTTTTTTCCCATTCACTAGAGAAGGAAATATTTTGCAGGGAAAAAAAAAAAGAGGGGGGGGGGCACAATAGTGTTATACTTAACAATGGGGTAAGGTGGAAAGTGATGATATATCTCACCTTTTTGGTGTTGCGCTACTAATGTAGAGCACAACATCATAAGCCTTGCAGGCTATTTGATCCCGGAACCCTTCTACGGGAGCCCTGGTCTCTAGTCCATTCGGTAACCGGGGAGAAGTTTCCAAGAAAAAAAAAAGGAAAAACGGAATTTTTTCGATGAAGCGCGGGTACACCGCGAAACGCCTTAAGTTCTGTTTATTTTTTTAAAAATTTTTGCATCGGTAACTCCAGCAATTTTAAAAAATTAAAAAATTTTTTAAATTGAAAGCCTTTATCCTGGGCTTTTTTTATTTTCACTGCACGTGCGCCGGGTCCGTTTTTGCTTTTTTCCTCTTGACTAGAGAAGGAAAGATGCAGATACCCTTTAATCAGGTTATTGTCTGTTAATCCTTTCAGCAAAAAGGTAATACCAAAAGTGGATAAATGCTGATAAGGCTCCACTGTAAAAGTTCCCATTTACCCTCTACCGCAGCTTTTTTGTTTTTCCTGTCTCCCCCCCAAAAACCCACCTTGCATGTGAATTTTAAATTTGTGCTGGAGGGTTCTGGAAAGGAAAGAGATGGCATATAAGTCAGAATAAACACTCCACTGTTCTCTGGAAAGGCCTAGATAACGATCAGACTAGAACAATAGGATAACACCTAAAAGCATAATGGGTTCATCTTTTTTCTGTATGGAGGGAGGGGGTCCAGCTTTTCTTCAATTTTCTGGATAAACTTTCCTCTTCAGACCCTTAATATTTTAAACATTCCTCTTTTCATGCTATCAAGCTCACAAGGGGGGGGGAAGTCAAAGGGGACCAACCAGGAAGTCATGTACAGAAAAGAATGTTTAAAAAATTATTTTTAAACAACTAACCACCCAATTTCCCACAACAAAATTACATATAATAGTCATATTTTGCTAGTCAATAAAAATATGTTAATGGAAGGGTCCCTTTAAAGGGGTTGTCTCACACATGATTTACCAATTCAGTCCGGGTTTTCTTGGTTTTTTTTTAATTTAGGGGGGTGTTTAAATGCCTTCCACTAGGGCAAAAAGCCAGGGCTGTAGCATAGAAACCCCTGCTGGCAGCCTATCAGGGGAGAAAACAGGTCTTAGCTATACAACCTAGGGCTGATGCAGCCCATACAAGAGAAAATATCTCAAAATAGGGAGAACCGTTAATGGACATATATTGCAAAGTGACTTGTTTTTACAAGATCTTTAACATAAAAAGCAATCCTTGTAACGAGACAACCACTTTAAGTCTCATTTGATACTGTCTTCATTTGATCCAAATAGATGTAACACCTAGAAATATCAGACAATGATGCATGTTATTTTACCAAGCAATCTATACTAATCTGCATTTGTTTGGCTTCAATAAGTAAAATCTCTCATTGATTTATTTGTTTTATTTTATTCTCTACCCCCTTACTCCCAGAAAGATGTTGATTTCATGGCCTTAGCCAAGTATTCAATTTCTTTCCTTAAATTAGTTATAGTCACACACAGGCACATTTATTTTAGGATTTTGTGCTTTTAGGTGGCTCGGTGTACTGTTTACACAGCAGTGGCGAGACACACATCACCATCATCTGGTGAGAATTATAAAGAATTTACAATATGTGTTTCAAATTAACAGAAGAAAGATAAATGTGCTCCTTTTTTTATAGCGTTACAGCTGACTAGTATGGAGCAGACCTAATTCATTGGGCTACTGATGCGTTCAGTAACAACAGAAATTCCTGCTTTTAAAGCTCACACGTATCGTTGCAAGGGAAGGAAAACTGGAACTGTGTCACTTAGATTTGTTCCCGAAATACCCTTTTTTTCATGGTGTGTTTTTTGGAAATAGTGTCTTCCAGATTAATAAACTCTCATCTGCAACTCAAAGCAGGGAAATGTTTCATTGGAGAATGTGAAGAGATTAAGTGTTCCAGCAGAAGATTTATTTTTCTGTCCTCTGGCTGGATGTATGCCTGACTTTGTTTTGACTCTCAATATGAAGAGACCAAGATAGTCCAGTGGTAGGTGTGAGAAGAGGGCAACACACTATTATACCTGCGGTGCAAGTTCTTGTTGAATGGTTTTTCTATTGTGTTGGGGGCTTTAAAAGGGTCTGGACCTCCCATACTGATAGGGTCTATTAAAAGGGACATAAACGTGTTCAAAACTTTCCCCTTGGACAGTACTAACTATGACTAACGCTGGTTTCCTACACTGAAGGACAAGGATTCTTTTGCGGGTACACTAGCCATACACCATAGAGATGCTCGGGGGGCCCGGGATTAGGGGTCCCACTCAATCTCAAGAGCATTACATCGTATTGTAGTAAACAACATTTGGTGATTTCTGTTTCCCAGCATTAATAGGTGTTTTTATAAAAAATATTTTTTAACATTGATTTATTTTGGGGGAAACCAAATTTTACTTTTAACAAGCTTAACCCGACTACTTTACATTGTATATAGTGTCCTATCTTCATGTTGCCCCATGAAAAGATTAAAACAATTTTTTACAAAAATAATTTAAAAATAAATTTTTGGATAATGAACCTGTAAAAAAATTATTGAGTCCGACATTCTATTTTATAATTTGTGTGTATTCCGTAAAAAAAACAATTCCAAGCATCTTTTTGGGGAGCTCTGTGGAGCTTTGGGGGACTCTGACAATCAAATAGAAAATCGGGGGGGCATGTAAGGGTTCGACCCCTCCCTGCCGTTTTTTAGGACACTTTTGGATTTTAGTAACACACTTCACCTGCCCTTGTCTGTTCTGAGGAAGGACGTGTTTGTTTTTGCTTTTGCTTGAGTGCCCCGTGGAGATTTGTATGCAAAGGGGGGGGAAAGGAACACTTACACCCCCCCTTGCTCTGTATTACATACACAGTTTTCACAACCTTTTGGTTTCCATAGCCACTCATAGATAAGCCCTCCCCCCCGGGCTGCCCCTCCTGACTCTGGGGGACAGGCAGCAAGAGTTTTGGCCCCAACGCAGAAAGCACTGTCCCACCCTGATCCAGCAGTGAGCAGCAGATTTAGGCGGGGCACCACAGGGTTAACTCGGGGCAGCAAACCCCCTCCGCCCTCCCCGCTGTATAGAAGTTACGGGCGGGCGGAGGGGGAAAGAGCGTCTTGTGCTGAGGGGGGGGGGGAAAAAGGGGAGGAGAAGAGGCAACAAAACACCCCCTTTGGGGAATTCAAAAATCCTATGTTTCCAACTCACTGAGGTAGCTAAAAACCCCTTTGAAGTGAGACAACTCCTTTAAGCGGGAAAAAAAAATGAAACTTTTTTTCTTTTTTCCAATAATATGCAGTTTTAAATAATAGCATTTCATTTTCACAAGCAATCCTGGAAGAAACACAAAAAAATGTTTTTTCCCTTCCCCAAGTGCAGCAATCCAAAATATTTGGGTTTTAAACTGTCCCTTGGGGCCTCATGGCAAACTACAAGGAAAAAAGATTTTTTTGTCTTTTAAAAATGCATTGCCAGGGGGTGCCATGTTCCCAAAATACCAGAACAAGATAAACCTTACAGAAGTCACTTCATCTTGTATTCAACACCCATCAGGGAATTAATTTAGGGGTGTAATAAGCATTTTGGGCCCACAGGTGTTTAACTGGGTTTTTTTTAGCATTTGACATGAAAATGGAAAAGAAAACAAAAATTTTCTGCCTTTCCCTGCCCTGTCTTTTTAAAATTTTTCTTTTTTTACAATTTCCCATGCTGTAAAAATTTCAACCTAGCAAAACTGAAAAATAATGACTCTTATGATGCTCTTTTTGTTTTCTTTTTCCCACTCAAATTAATTTCATAAATTTAAAAAAACTATAAAAAAAAGGGGTTTTTTTTTTTCCCCCTCCAAAACCCGTCTTTGTTTTCCCTTTTTTTTTCCGCAAACAATATTTTGGCAGAGGGGGTTTTAGGATCCGTAGTAAAAAAAAACCTTTCCCATTTTGGGGCCCGACATGTATGATTGGGTTTTTTTTCACCCTTTTTGGTTTTTGAAAATGCAGCAAAAGTCAGCATTCCCAAACCTTTTTTTTTCCAAAGTATGACGGGGCCCATTTGGGCAGGGTTTGCCAAATTTGGGGCCTAAAAAAGGGAAACCAATTTGTAATGTGGGAGGTTTTTAGGGGACCCGTTCTGGGGAAACGTCGCACCACATTCTTTAATTTAGATAAATTTAAAAAATGGGGGGACAGCAAAATGGGGAAAAATTGCTGCTAAAAACACCCCAACAAAAATTTAAATGTGGTCCGCCTGATCCTGAATTGTCTTTAGGGAAAAAGATTTGCCATTAAGGGCCAAAAAAAAATTTCCCTTTTTTTCTCAACTTATACCTGTAAAAAAATAAAATTTTGTTTAAAGGAAATTATCAAATTATTTTAAAAAAATAAAAATAAAAATCTTTTAAAAAATATAGCGCCAACATATTTCGCAAACACTTTTCAATTAGAGGGGAAAAAATTAAAAGACAAAAAACAACATTACACAGTGAAAGCTACTTACAGGGAGACCCCAAGGTGTTTAGGGCCCCCGGGCCCAAGAGCTTACAAACTAAGAGGGTGCCTGGGGGGAAAAAAAGGGGGAAAGTTTCCCCAAATTTACAATGGCCGGGCCCCCTTTCTTTAAAAAATAGGGGGGGGAGGTTTACCCTAAAAAATTTTTGGGGGAACCTGCCACCATGAAAAAATGGGACATCTATAACAGATAAATGCCTGTGATGGGCCCCAGTGTAGGGAGGGGACAAAAAGTTTTGTGATAGAAGGAGGGGGTTAAAAAAATTAAATGGTTTTTTTTAGGCCTGCCTGAGAAAATGTGTTTTCAGGACCCCTCTTAAACCCGCAAAGGTTTGGGATTGTGCCTGATGGTACGTGGTAGGGTGTTCCCAAAAGAATGGGTTGGGAGCACGGCAAAATCTTGAAAACGGGGAAGGGAGGGTTTGGAAAGATTGGGAGTCTGTAGTTTTATGTCCTACTGAGCGGAGAGGGCGGGCAGGGTGGTAAACAGAGATGAGGGGGGAATGTAAAGGGGTGCAAGGCCCCTGTGGAGAGCTTTTTTAGTGAGAGTGATTATTTATGCTGGGATTCTGTACGTATGGGCAAACCCTGCAGTGACTGACAAAAGGTAGAGGCATCAGTATAGCGGCTGGGGAAAAAAGACAAGCCTTGGGGTGCTGCATTCAGGATAGATTGGGGAGGGAGAGGTTTTTCAGAGAGGGGGAGAAAAAAAATAAAACAAGGAGTTTTCATAAATCGAAGACGAGAATTTTTTAAGAGCAACAATGAGAGTTTTTAGTTGTTTCCACAGTGAGAAAAGGACGGGTTCTGGAGATGTTCTTGAAGGGGGCAATGACAGGAGCGGGCAAAAGGGGTTGGGTAAATTGGGGGAAAGGGCAGATCAGATCTAGAAAAAAACCCCAAGACAAACGGGCCTTTCGCCCAGGGGTTTTTGGTGATGCCCCCCCACTGAGAAGAAAAAGGCAGATGGGGGTTTTTTTAGCAGATGGGGGAAAAAAAAGAAGTTCGGTTTTGGTTTAGGGGTTTGGTTTTTGGGGATAGAGATAGGGGCATATGTCAGAAAAAAACGGACGACAGTCACGGTGTTTTGTTTGCAGGGCAGGGGTGAGGGCTCGGGAAGAGGGGGTAAATTTAGTTTTCATCAACGGTAGAGGTGGTACTGGGGAAACCAAACTACTGATGGTTTTTGGGCCCAAAAAGGGGGTGTATAAAATTAAAAAAAGAGTTGGGCCAAGAACGACCGTGGGGCCCCTTTATGGCAAGGGGAAGGAGGGGAAAGTAGAAACCCTGCAAATGAGCCACTAAAGAAGGGGGTCAAGAGGTAAAGAGAACCAAGTTTAAAAAATTTAAATTACATAAATTTTTTAATAAATTATATAAAAATAAAATTGTATTTTTTTCCCCAAAAAATCTATAAAATGTTTTTAAAAATTTTAAAAAAAAACAAAAAATTAATTTTAAAATTACATAAATATAAATAATATAAAAAAAATTTAAAAACCAATACAGCATCTACCTTTAAAATCCCTTTTCCAATAAAACTGCCTTTAAATCGAATTCTGGCATTCTTTTAAATACATTTTTTTGGCAAAATTACCGTGGTGCCCCAAAACTTTTTAAAAGCTAACCCGTAAACCTTAGGCCCACTTTGATGAAAATTCACCACTTTCAAAAATTTTTGGGGGCCCAATTTTTACTTTTAAAAAAGACCCCAAAAAAATGTTTTTGGGGTGCCGGTGTCACTATGTCCCCTTTGTCTGAAAAGGGAAAAGATAAAATAAAGTCCCCCACCCCCAAAAACCCTTTTTCCCCCAGAAAAAAAAGGAAAGGGGATAAAAAAGGGGTAAAGGGATCCTTTTTTTTATGGAATATTTCAAAATTTGGGAAATTTTTTTTTTAAATTTTGTGGGGTTCTTTTAACCATATAAAAGTTCACCCTGAAAAAAATTTATAACTAAAAATTCCTAAGTTTATTTCTAGAGGGGGGGCGAATCGATTCAAACGAATGGAATTTGTTTAGTTTTTTCGGGAAAAACTTGGGTTCGGAACGAAGTCAAAATTTTGGGGTATTTTCGGGTGAAAAAAAGTGGGGCTTTTGTTTGATAAAATGGCTGCGACAAAAGGCGCACAGGGGCAAAAGCCCCTCGGGGGGAAAAAGGGGAAAAGGGCCTGCTTTAAAATTGCAGAGTTGAAGCCAATCAGAGACCGGGGGGTTTCTTTTGACGTCCCGACTTTTTTAAGCCGGGCGCGACGCCGGAGCTCACACCCCTTCCTCACGTACAAAATCAGGGAAGGTGCTGCCGCGGCGATACTCTTACTGAAGAATTGTTTTTTATTAGCATTTCGGGGTGGGGTTTTAAACTTGTCTCAGAACGGTTCTCTTAATTTTTCTATTTCAAATTTTTTTGGGGTATTGGATTAAAAATCCAGTGTGCGCCATTTCAGTTTCTTATCCCCTTTCAAAAACCAAGGGGTTTTCTAAGCCATTTTCCTGTTGAGTTTTCTTTTAAAAGAAACAGCGTTTTTTACAATAAAAATTACCACTTCTTTTTTGGGCCCTGTCAATTAAAATTGCGCAATTTACATCCGGGTTTTTAAAATTAAAAGGGGTTTTTTTGTGGGTGTGCTGCCCCCAAAGGGGAAACCGTCTTTTTCAACCCCAAAAATATATAAAATTTTTCCCTGTAGCCAAATTTCCAAGAAAAATTTAAAATTACAACTGTATCTCTTTTTGGTTGGTTTAGAAAAAAACGAAATTTTGGTAACACGTAAAAAAGTACTTTTTGTGGGGGCTAAATTTTTTGGGCCCAATTTACTTCCAGGGGTTAATTAAGCGTTTTTTTTGCTGGTGTGCTGCCCCCAAAAAACCCCGTCTTTTTTAAACCCCAAAATAAAAAAAAATTTTTTCCCTGTACCTAATTCACAAGAAAAAGGTTTTAATTACAATTTAACCCTCTTGTTTTGGGGCGTAGAAAACGCACAATTGTAAACCCCTTTAAAAAAGCAATAGTTTTTTGGGGCTCAACCCTTTGGCCCCAATTTACATCCGGGGGTTAATTAAGCTTTTTTTTGTGGTGTGCTGACAAAAAAAAAAACCGTCTTTTTAACCCCAAAAATTATATTAATTTTTCCTGTAGCCTAATTCAAAAGCAAAGGTTAATTAAAACTGTATCCTTGTTTTTGGGGCCCGTAAAGGAAAAACGCAATTGTAACATGCTAAAAAGGGTCCCTAGTTTGGGGGGGGCTAAATTTCCCTTTGGGCGCAATTTACTTTCCGGGGGTTAATTAAGCGTTTTTTTGGGTTTTTTGTGTGCTGAAAATTTTTAAACCATCTTTTTCAACCCCAAAAAAATTTAAAAAAATTTTTTCCTGAAAGCCTAATTCACAAGCAAAGGTTAATTACAACTTTTATCTCTTGTTGTGGGGCCGTAGAAAAAAAGAAATTTTGTAACACGCTCCAAAACTATAGTTTGTGGGGCTCTTTACCCTTCCTCCCCCCTACCCCCCCCCCGCAATTTACACCCGGGGGGGTTTTAATTAACCCGTTTTTTTTGGGGTTTGTGCGGAAAAAAATTTAAACCGTCTTTTTAAACCCCCCCCAAAATATATAAATTTTTCCCTTTGTACCCCCAAATTTCAAAAAAAAGGGTTTAAAATTACAACGGTATCCTTGTTGTGGGGGCGTAAAAAACACGAAATTTGGTAAAAAGGCTACAAAGCTACTAGTTTGTGCGGCTAAATTTCTTTGGCGAATTTTAAACCCCGGGGGTTTTAAATTTAACCCGTTGTTTTGCGGGTTGTGCTGAAAAAAATAAACCTTTCTTTTTCAACGCCAAAAAAATAAAAAATTTTTTTCCTTTGTAGCCTAATTCACAAGAAAAAGGTTTTTAATTTTCAACTGTATCCTTTTTGTTTGGCTTAAAAACCCACCATTGTAACACGTACAAAGCTACTAGTTTTTTGGGGCTCAAATTCTTTGGCGCAATTTACACCCCGGGGGTTTAAATTTTAAGCTTTTGTTTTGCTGGTTTTGGTTTGACAAAAAAAAAAAAAACCCGTTTTTTTCCAACCCAAAAAATTTTTACTTTTTTTCCTGTAGCCAAATTTCCAAGCAAAGGTTAATTACAACGGAAAACTTTTTGTTGTGTGGGTAAAAACACGCAATTGTAACACCCCCTAAAAAGCTCTGTTTTGTGCGGCCCAATTTTTTTGGCGAAATTTTACACCCGGGGGTTAAAAAAGCTTTGTTTTCCCTGGTGTGCTGCCAAAAAATAAACCGTCTTTTCAACCCCCAAAATATTTTAAATTTTCCTGAGCCTAATTCACAAGAAAAAGGTTTAAATTTCCCAATTTAAATCTCTTGTTGTGGGGGCATAAAAAACCCACCCCAACTGTAACACCTAAAAAGTACTAGTTTGTGCGGTCCATTTTTTGGGCGCAATTTACATCCGGGGTTTTAATTAAGCATTGTTTTGCGGGTGTGCTAAAAAAAAAATAAACCGCCCTTTTTTTAAAACCCAAAATATAAAAATTTTTTTCCTGAAACCAAATTCCCCAAGAAAAGGTTAATTACAACTTTATCTCTATTGTGGGGGCGTAGAAAACAAAATTTTTAAAACACCTACAAAGCTACTAGTTTGTGGGGCCCTCAATTTTTTGGGCCGCAATTTACATCCGGGGGTTTAAATTTAAGGGGTTTTTGGGGGTTTGGGTTTTCTGACAAAAAAAAAACCCGTTTTTTTTCAACACCAAAAATAAAAAAATTTTTTCCCTGTGGGCCTAATTCCAAGCAAGGGTTTAAATTTTACAACTGTATCTTTGTTGTGTGGGGTAGAAAAACCGCAATTGTAACAGCAACAAAGCACAAAGTTTGGGGCTCAATTCTTTTTCGCAAATTTCCCTTTAGGGGGTTAATTAACTTGTTTTGGGGGTTGTGTTTCCCAAAAAAAAAATTTTTCATTTTCAACCCAAAAATTTATTTTAAATTTTTTCCCTGAAAGGCCAAAATTTCAAAAGCAAAGGTTTAATTAAAAAACGGGTATTTTTTGGTTGTGTGGGTAAAAAAAACACGAAATTTTGTAACACGCTACAAAGCTACAAGTTTGTGCGGCTCAATTCTTTCCCAATTTTTACACCCGGGGGGGGTTTTAAATTAAGCTTTGGGTTTTTGCTGGTGTGCTGAAAAAAAATAAACCTTTCTTTTTAAACCCCAAAAATATATAAATTTTTCTGTACCCAAAAATTAAATGTCCGAAAGGTTTAATTAAACCTGTTTGTGTTTTTTACATTTATTTAAAACCCACACAGTTTTTTTAAAACGACCCATCCAATTAAATTTTTCCGGGCCATTTGGGGGAGCGAAAATTTATATAAAGGGTTTCCCAAAGTTTGGGTTAGGGGGGTTCTTTTGGGAGTCAAAAACAGGGTTATTTTTTACATATAAAATAACCCCATCAAAACATTTTTCTTATTTTTTCGAACAAACATTATGTCAAACAGAGAAGTCGCAGGCTCTGCCCCCCGGGTGGCGGTGTCAAAAAACATTCCGGGAAAACACCCCCGGGGGTTTTGCAGCACGGGCAAGGGGACGTCGCAGCAGGGGTCACTCGGGAGGCCACAACTGCCGCTGCATCTACGGCCGTTTTGTTGTTCAGAAAACCAAATTTTTCCCTTGTTTGGGTTTTGACTGGGTCACCTTTTCCCCTTCCCAGTTTGACATCTGAAAACCCCACCAAGAGTGGGGGGAAAACCTAGACCCCAACCCCATTTGGGCTTTTGGCCCGGAACAGGTCACCGGCCCTCCCTGCCTCAACCTGCCTCTTTTCCCCCCCACCCGGTTCCCTCACCAGAGATCTACATTTTGGTCTGGGCTCAGCGCCCCATTAGCGGGATGAAAAAATTTGGGGGGGGGCATTCAGCACTATTTGGGCCCCAGCAAGAAAGGGGGCCCAAAATCCCGCCCCGCGGGAGGCGGAAAATTAAAAAGAATTGGGGAAATTGGCAAGGGGGGTCATTTTGAAAATTCAGTTTTGGAAAACCCAAGACGGGTGATGAGGACAGCATTTGCACGAAACAAAAATTAGATGATGTTTGTAGCCGCCCGCATTTTGGGACCGGGGGGGGCAAGGGCCCCCTCATCGTCAGGGGGGAAGGGGCGTCAGTTTGCGCGTAGGCAGCGACGTCCCCAGAAAAAGTGGGTCCCCGGTGTGGCCGTGAGTCAGCAGGATGGGCACAGTGGGGGGGCGGAGGGAGCCAACGGCCAAGGGGTAAAAAACCCGCTTCGCGGGGCCCAAAAAAAGTGGGGCACAGGGGCTCAGCGAGGCGGGCGGGTACAATTCCCCTCAGTGCAGAGCTTTTGGCGGTAAAATCCGATACTCGGCGGTGGGCATTTTCTTTGTTTAAGGGCCCCCGGAGGAGCCGAATTGGGAATATGTAGAATCTGTAAGCGGGAAAGTGAAGCGGGGCCCGGGAGCAAACGTTGGCACCAGGGCCCCCTGCGTCAACACATCCCGCGACCCCAAACCGGGGGCCGGGGAGAAACGGGGCTCAGATTTTGGGGGGTCCATCCTCCCCGGGAAACAGCAGCAGCAGCAGCGCCCGGGGAAACGAAAGGCCCTTTTGCGCCAGTAAAGGTCCCCACCTCTGCAGAAGGGACTGTTTCTCTTTGACATCATCCCCCGGGCCCAGATGCTCCTGCTCCTCGCTCCATGGCGCCAGCAGTCGTTCAAGGCCGGGTTGCAAAAAGACCAAAAGAAAAATTCCCAAAAAAACCTAAGGGGGCAGCACTGACCGGCTCCTGTCCAAGTTGTTGGGACTGCAGTCCCTCCCCCTTTTCCCAAAAGGTGGCTCTTAAATGTTTTAGAGAAATAATGGTTGGGGCCGAGCCCAAAATGGAGAGTTCCAAGCCCCTAATTTTTTTTTCCCAAAAAAGGGAGGGGAACCAGACTTCCCTAAAAATTAGAAAAAGAAGGTGGGAAGTCCTTTTGGGTTTATCGGGTTTTTTCCAAGGTGCACGGCAGCGCGGACGTCTGGAGCTGTTTAAATACGGCAGGGCCCGTTTCATGCCTTTTTCGGCCCCCGGGTGAATGTTTCTTCCCGCCCAGGCACACAACAACTTGGCCAAAAAAGGGCCCGCTTTCTTCCCCCCCGTTTTCAAACTGCCGCAAAACCCGCGCCAATGTCCCCCCTCCTCCCCTCCCCCCACCCCCACCTTTTTGGGCCCCCCACAAGTACTGCTCCCTCATACCACATGTGTAGGGCACAGCGGTTTTTCCCGTTTTTACACCTGGTTTTCCTCGGCGAAGAAGTCACACAGGGGAGGGGAAAAGCTCCGCGTCCCATGGGGCCCCAAAAAATCGATGTGTGGCTTTCTCCGGGGCCAAAATGAAAAACGGAACCCCTGGTACGGCTGGTTTGGGAAAATTTGGGGGTTTCCCCGCTGCACCAGGAGGGATGGTCCCTGGGGCCCCCGCATGGCCACGTTTCAAACTGGTTTGGAAAGGTTCCTGAAGTCTTTCCCCCGTCTTCAGAAAAATTCTGGGAAAAAACCAGGAAAAATGGGCATGCACTTTAAACCATTCGTAGAAAACCCGGGAAAACCCTCCCCCGGGTTGCAGCGGCAGAAAGGGGCCTCCCCAACACACTCTGATATGCGATGTTTCCACCCGCTGGGGTTCCAGCCTGCACATGTTTCCAAATGTATGAACAGAGAAAAGGCCCTTTTAAAGATTTTTTTATGAACCAGGCAGGGCGAAGTACCCCCTGTGTAACTTTTATGTTAGCCAGGGCAGCTCATGCGTGACACCTGCCCCTTTTTTTGAGGGCCCTTTCCCAGGAGGCGACGTTAATTTTTAGTCCCCCAGGGGCTACGGGATGAATAACAAATTCCACTGCTTCATGTCCTGGAAAAAGATGCTGAAAAATCTGTCTGGGGAGGGGACGGGGAGTGGCGGACTACTTTTCGTGGCCACATTAGCCGGGGGGGCCCGAAATGGAGAAGGGGGGGAAGGGGCATTGGAGCAGAAGCATTGTCTGGTGAAATGAGTGGTTTTCACCCAGGTACAAGAAGGAGGAGGGAGGAGCAGCGGGGGGAGGGGGATGGGGATGAGGAAAACAGGCAGAGGGTCCCCAAGCAACCCTGGGGAGTATACAGTGGAAATGGAGGCAGGGGGCCCCTCGGAGTAACTTTTTGCAGATGGCTCGCAAACTTTCTTATTTCCCGGCTAGTGACAGGGCCCAATAGTCAGCATCCCGGAGAGGGGGTGACTTTTGCTCCCACCCCATTTGGGCCCTCGCTACCGGGCCAAAATGGGGCCTTTTTCCCAGCTATTGAGGGGGGAAGACAAAACTCAAATACTTAGGGGAAAACCTCCGAATCAGTTTTGGGTTTCTGCCCTTTTGCGGGGATCGTCCCCCCCTGGGCAGTCTGAATGGGGGGGTTTCCCCACGCCACGTACTACTGCTGCGGGCTGGGGGAAGGTGGGGGGGGAGGAGCAGTACCGCTCCCTCAGTAAATAACCTAAGTCTGGGGTCACTGATGAGCACTTCCTTCACCCGCCTTGTGAAGGAGGGGAGTTTTCCAGCACGGCCCGCAGCAGCAGGACCGGGACGTCCCGAACCAAAAAGGTTGTTTCCTTTTTGGGGGGCACTCTGCCACCTCAGTTAGAAGATCCGTGGACACTTTGGGGAGCCAAACCCGGATGTGGGGGGCCCCAAATTTCCGAGTTTGCAGTGGAGAAACTGTCCCGCCCCGGGCCCTTTTTTTGGCAACCCGAGCGGGGGGTTCATTTCGGCAGGGGCCATCTTTTCCCCCAAATTTGAACCCGCTTGTCCCTGGGAAATTTGGAACGACTGGGCCTTTTTCAAAAATGAAAACAGGCCCTGGATTGGCCAGGATTTCCAAAACACCAAAGCCTTTGGGTCTTCTGGGTTCCAAAAATTAAACCCGCCCAGCCACTATTCTGATGCCGCCACCCCCCTGATGCCACACATTGTGCAGTTTTTCCATCTGCCTACCACCATCTTTACCAGGGAAGGTAAATTTTTACCCACTTTAACACTCTTTTCATTGTGCCACCTTAAAACCCCATGGGTGCTGGGTGCTGTTGCCTTTGCCGGACAAACCAAAACTGGTCATTTTTGCCATGTCTGACCTAAAGCTTTTGCTGTGGCGGGTGCCCTGTTCCCCCTCCCCCCAAAAAACTGTGTCATTGTGCCACTGCCTGACCTCATGCTGCGCCGCCGTTTACCCCCCCGCTCCAGTCATTGTGCCACTCTGTGGCTTTTCCCCCTGTTTTTGCCCCCCTTTCCCGAATGGTTTAATTTTGCCACTGCCTGGGGGCTCATGGCTTTCGTCGTGACATCCACCTGTTTTCATTTTTTCCACTCTGTGGCCTAATTCTGGGTTTTGCCCCCCTCCAGAATGTCATTGGGGCCACCCGCCTGATCTTTATACTTGCTGCCACCGTTACCTCCCACTGGTGATTGTGCCATCTGTGGCCTAATACTGTGCTTGCCGCCCCCAAAGAATATCATTGTTTCCCCTGCATATTTTCATGCTGGGTGCTGGGCGTGACCTCCACACTGTTCAAAAATGCCACTCTGTGGCCCAATACTGGTTTTTTCCGCCTCCAGAATGTCAAATTTTTCCACTGGGCCCGATCTTTATGCTGCCTTTTCCGTCGTGACCTCCACACGGTTTTGATTGTTTCCCCCTGTGGCCCCAATACTGTTTTTTTCCCCCTCCAGAATGTCATTGTGCCACTGCCTGCCTCATACTGCTTGGGCCCCCGTGACCTTTCCCCCAAAAGGGTGTTTTTGCCACTCTGTGGCCTAATAAATGTTTTTGGGGCCCCCTCCAAATGTCATTTTTCCACGCCCGTTTTCAAACTGCTGCCCCCGTGGGCCTCCACACTGGTGGATTGTTGCCCCTCTGTGGCCCCAATATGGTTTTGGGCCCCTCCAGAATTCCCTTGTGCCACGCCCCCGATCCATACTTTTTTTGCCGCCCCCGACCTCCACACTGTTGTGATTTTGCCCCTCTGGGCCTAATACTGTTTTGGGCCCCCTTTCCCAAAAGTCATTGTTCCCTGCTTGGTCTCATTTGCGCTGGCGTGACCCCCCACCCCTGTATCATTGTGCCACCCTGGGCCCAATACTGTTTTTGCCGCCTCCAAATGTCCCTTGTGGGCCCCTGCCTGTCTCATACTGCTGCCGCCGGACCTCCAAAACGGGGGTTTTTATTGTTTTTATTCTGTGGGTTCCCCCTGTTTTGCCCCCCTCCATAAAGTTAATTTTTTCACTGCCTACCCCCATACTGGGTGCCGGGCCCTGACCTCCCCTCTCAGTCCCTTTTTGCCACCTGGGCTTCCCCGTTTTTTTGCCACCTTTCCCGAAAATTTTATTGTGCCCCCTGCCTGACCTCAAGCTGCTGTGGCTTCCGCCGTCACCTCCCCCTGTCCCCTAATGTTTCCACCTGAGCCCCTCAGCTTTTTTTTTCCAGCTTTCGCTGGCCATGACTTTTCAGGGTACATTCCCGCTTAGTTTTTTGGTCAGTTTTGGCCCCCTTTTAAAATGCCCAGGGATTTTATAGTGAAGCGATTTTAAGAGCGGCGGCAGTCATTGCGTGTATAAATAAAACCCCAAAAATTGTATGAAGAACAAACCAAGCTCCCCCCTGCCCTATTTTAAACATGGAAAAACGTTCTAAAAGCACCCCCGCAGGCCCCTTTTGCATCCCGGAAATAGCTGCTTTTTAACGCGATTCGTTTCCCAAAAAATAATTCGGAACGAAAGAATTTTGTCGGGGAAAAATTTGGGCAAGTGACCGAATTTAAATTTTGAGAAATTTTTCCCCATCTCTAGTTATTTTATTAGAAAGATTTTTGTGTTAGGCTATGTCTACACTGCGTGGACAAAAAAACCCAACCCGAAAAACGAATTACTAAAAACGTTTATGAAACTGAGTTTTTTGCCCACTGCCTGTCAAAAGCAGCTGAAAAAACGTTCGTTTTTGGCGTGTTTTTCGTTTTTTGGAGCGTTTTTTTGAAGCGTTTTTTTTTTGAAGCGTCTTTGCTCTGTTTTTTTAATATATTGCACAAATAGCCATTGGATGTAAACTACACCCACAGCGGAGTTAGCATGTTAAGTAGTCACTTCCTTTAGATCACTGTAGCCATTGTGAGCACATTGTCCTTTGTGTGCTATACTTTTTTAAAATTTTGCACCAGATTCTTGCACCAAAAATCCACAAAATACCACATTATCTTTGCATACAGCAAGATAACTTTATTAGCATAAAATCTGTAAGGAAAGGATTTTACCCGCCAAAATCCCAAAAATGCATTATCGCCAAATTCCAAAAAAAAAAAAATTTGTGTCAGAAGCGAGTCACTTTATTAGCCCCAAAAAAATCTGTAAAAAAAAATTATTTACCAAAACACCCCCCCTTGCGCCAAAATCCGTAAAAACCCCCGTATTTTGGGCCCGTCAAGGCGAGATAAACGTTTTTAGCAGCAAATCTGTAAAAAACAAATTTTGTGCCAAAAAACGTAAAAAACGGAATTTTTGTGCCAAAATCCATAAAAAACGTATTTTGGCGCCCAGAGGCAAAAATAACGTTATTAGCGCAAAATCTGTAAAAAAAAATATTTAGTGCCAAAAAACGTAAAAAATGGATTCTTGCGCCAAAATCCATAAAAAACGTATTTTCAGCGTCAGTAGCGAGATAACTTTTAGCGCCAAAATATGTTTAAAAAAAGGTTTTTAGCAACAAAACTGTAAAAAAAAACGGATTCTGAGCCAAAAAATCGTAAAAACGTTTTGTTTAGCGAAAAAAAATATGAATTGCGCAAAAATCGTTAGCGACCAAAGCATGACATTTTATTACAAAAGGTACAAAAAAGGACACATCAGACACTTGTATGCAAAATTTGATAAGGATTAACCTTTGTTACCACCCATTATAGGTGAAACTTGGGTCTCTGGGAGGGCTTTCATTGAAAAATCGCGGCAAAAACGCCGCGAAAACGCGCCAAAAGACGTCCGGCGCTTTACATAGACTCCTGTAGTAAATTTTCTGCCCGGGCTCGGGCGTTTTTTAGAGATGTTGCAAAATACAACCAGTAAAAAAAAACGAGCAGAAAATAGCAGCTCAGTGTAGACAGCAGGAGGGTTTTACAATAGAAGTCTATGGGAGAGGAGTACAGTCGTTTTTCCAGCGTTTTTTGAAAAAGAAAAACGCTGAAAAAACGGATGTTTTTCTGTGCAGTGTAGACATAGCCTTAGTTGCTGGAAATTCAGATGGCAAGATAATAACAGGATGCAATTAATTACATGGGGTACGGACAAAAATGAAGTCATGTGAATTAACATACAGTATTTACATTTTATAGTTATTATAGATGTTTTATTTAAGTTTCCAAATACACTTCAATTGTTCCCTTTATTAATGACTTACTTACAATAATATTTGTGGTTTCTAACAGCAGACTGTGTATTAATTACAGAAAATTACTGTTCCAAAAGCAGTCAATTACTAAATTTTCCGGTACAAGTTTAGCCAAAAGAGATTCCAACATAATGGTACCTGTGTAACCTTTTTTTTCTTGTTCTCTATAAATAAATATGACCTTTGACTTCTAAATTCTTTAGTACAGCATAGTGATTGTACATAAAGAAGATGTTAGTACAAATGTAATAAAAGTAAATAAGTAAAGTGGGTATAATACAATGGTTTTTTTTCATATAAATGCTACAATCATATAGATTATTTGTAACATTAACACAAGCACCAACAGAGCAAACATCTGAGTCCTAAACTCTTCACAGTCAAGTCACATTATTATGACCCCCAGCTAATATCCAGACTAACTACCATTGCAGCACGCACAGCAGCTAGGTGGGCTGGTAATGACTCAGTAAGGTTCTGGTAGGTTGTCACAGGTATCCAAAGCAATGCTGACTGTAATACATTCTACAGCTGCTGGGGGGTTGTATTCATAGAGCGAACACAACTACTGAGATAGTCACACAGTAGTACTTGAAAGTTTTGATCATGCTCTTTCAACCAGTGTCAGGTATTTCTAGCTGTGAAACATGGTTCCTTTTTTTCTGGGAGGACCCATCTGTCCTAGGGAAGACAAATTGCATCTGTGTGTGTACATAATCTGCAAGGATGAATTCATAGCTTCATCATTTGAGAGTACCATCTACATTGTTGATTGGGCCCAGGGAATGCTAATAAAACATTACTCTGACTATAATTTTGCCACCACCAGCTTGTATTCCTACAGCAATGGTTGCAGGTTGTTTGTTCTCTGATGTTTCTCACCTGACAGGCCAATTTCCATCCATTTTACAGAGAAGAAAAATGTGACTTATTGAGGAAAATAACTCTCTACCAATCAGCAGAGGTCCAATACTATCATGAAAAGTGAAGTCTTTTCTGTAACTGCAACTTCATTAGCAGAGATGCAGTTACCATCCTTCTGCTTCAAAGTCCCGTACTCAGTAAGATTCGCTAAACTGTTTTAACACAAGTCTGGTAGCGCCTTTGTTTTCACTATTCTGAATCGGCCCACTTTGGGTTTCTTCGTAGTCGCCATCCATCTCTTACATTAATGGCACCTGGTGCTGTACAGTTTCCACAGTGCTTATTTGCAATGGTGCATTTGTGTATACATAACACACTTTCACTACAGCAGTATGTGAACAGTTCACAAATTGTGCAGTTTAATAAATACTGCCGCCCTTGGCCCTAAAGCCAATAATCATCCCTTTTTGCAACCCTGATAAATCGCCCCTTTTAACCATGACAGCAGTGAGGGATATGTGTGTAGAAAACTTATCTCACACCTTGTGTACCCACTAAGCCAGCTCATGACACATGACTTCTTTCATAACCTATGTGCTGCCGACAGAATTTAGGAAGTGGTCATAATAATGTAACTTGACTGTTTATGTAGACAGCTAAATGTTCAAATTGTAGACAAAACTACAGCAAAGCTAAAGACCTTATGATTAAAATCTGGAAAATAAATGCGAGAAATGTAGCTAGTTATACATTTCCCATTCAGCAGATGGTGTCAGGGAAATGTAGTATTACATGTTGACTGATTAGACAGAGAGCAGGGAGTGAAATCACCATGGTTGGATGGAGCAAAAACTTATCTCTAACAAGATTATTTTGTTTACCTATGATCAGCACTTGATTTCACTCCCTGGAAGCTCTGTAGCTTCACTCTCCTACACTTATGTCTTTGTAACGCTCAGCTAGTTATACAGGAGTTATATATGCTAGTCACTGTTACAGAACCAGAGAGCCCTGCCTCAAAGGACTTCCATTATCCATTTCACATGTCCCACAGACAGCTTGGAGTCCTAGGCAACAGTAAGTCAGAGGTTTGAAGCTGATCAAAAGGCTGAGCCAGACATCCCCGAAGTTCCATAAAGAATTATGGAATAACTACAAGTCACACCCATATACTGGTCTTATACTTGAGAACCCAGGAGAGAGTCGAATGCCCAAGGGATGGGGACATACTGAGAACGGCTAATAGGAACCTGGCGGCAAAGTGGTGTTTGATATCAAAACATAGCTAGGGCCCAGCAGAGTTCAATTATACCAGCGCTGCCTTTCTGTGACCTCCCCGGGAGAAGTTAGAACCCATCTTAATTTATAGGTACACTCAGCCCAGAAGGGAGATGTGGACATCGAGTCATCCCAGGGGTGTAATGCGGCTGGAGGAGGTGTGACCGACTTAGAATAACAGCATATGCTGAGCAGCATCTAGGAGTTGTCTGCTGTTGAAGTATCTACCACCCTAAGTATAGGAACCAGGAAGTTGCTGGCATCACATGTCCCCATGTGGTCGCACAGCGCTAAAGCTAAACTCAGTTACTAACTTACTTTGTCTGCTAATACCTTGTTCGTGTCATGCGTCAGACCATTTCCAGAGGGTCTAGATGCATCAACCAATGAACAGAGTCTGTTTGGGACAACTTAATTTTTACTTGTTTTACACATCACTTATAGTGCCACTAAAAAGTTAATGGTTGAGAATGTGTTTAAGAAGAGCAAAACTTGCTATAGTTATGTTTTTATTACACTAGGTGATGCTATTGAGGAAGCCATGCGAAACGTGCGATGGAAATCCTGTCTGACTTTTAACACTTGGGTAACTGGTTG
Source organism: Phyllomedusa bahiana (assembly GCA_025379985.1). NCBI lineage: Eukaryota > Metazoa > Chordata > Amphibia > Anura > Hylidae > Phyllomedusa > Phyllomedusa bahiana. The sequence continues at coordinate 97,417 of JAODAL010004891.1, forward strand.
TTATATGCTTTACTTAATGTCTATATTGAATACTTACTCATGGTATCATAGTTGATTCACTTTACTACTGAACCCACTAGACCAAATGTAATCAGGCTTCCACTATAGCTCCATAAGAATGGAAGACCTAGGACATCCTGACTCATACCTCTGCCTAGATTAGAGAAGGGGTGTGTGCAAGCATTGACCCTCATTCAAGTCCTGGAAGTAATATAAAACAATTTAAACAATTGGTTGCATGACAGCCCTTAGGAATTTCCATTCCAGGTTGTCAAATGCCTTTATAGCATTCATGGAACAAATAATTCTAGGACCCTCATCATCTGCTGGTAATTGAAGATTAAGATCAGCCATCTAATATTTATTGTTGTGGACTTCCCAGTTATAAAGCTTGTTTGTCTTCATATATCAGACTAGAAGTAACTTGTGACAGATGTTTGGCAAGAACCTTGACCAGTAATTTTGCATCAAATGGCAGAAGTAAAACTGGTCTGTCTATCATTGGCTTTTCCTTACTGTCATGCCCCTCTTCTATTAAGCCATGTCCTCTTATTGAATGAAGCACAAAAAGTGTCTAAAACAAATATTGAATATGTCTAAAATAAATTGTGCAAAATTGTGCAAAAAGTAATCAAATTTTGGCACATTCATGACAAATTCAAATTGCAAATCTTTCAGTACATCTGTCTCATTATTTGTTAAATAAAATTATTATTTAACAAATTCTGAGCACAATGGTAATGCCCATAAAAAAGCATGAAAAACTGTCCATAACCCCACCGATGTAAAATATACAAATCTATCACCTTTATGCCTGTTGCCACAAACTATTTATTAGGCTAGGACTACATGGAGGCAAATATTGAGCAACATTAAGTCTCAGACAAGTCATACAATCAAAACATTTTTGTGGTTTGTCAGCAACTTGCTATTGTGTGACTATTTTTGACTTTCAATTTGGCTGTTAAAAAGCAACCAAATTGCAGAAGGTCTCAAGCAAGTCACAGTTAAGCGTGACTTGCATTGCTATCTATAACGGCACATTTACATGCAACTAGCAAACAAAATCCAAAAGATTTGGATTTTTGGCTAACACAAGTTATGATCATGTTGCTCGCCCCAACATCATTGACAATCATTAAATGCATTCACAATGAAACAATGCTGTGATCCAAGTGGCTGTGTAGCCCTAACTCTAAAGGAGCAGTATAAAAATAGGCTTTTTCTGCCCATAAATGGTATCATAAGCTGTGTCTGCATTCACTTTAATAGGGTCAACCTGCATTAGAAGACATATCCACTTGACAATAGTGAAGAAAAGGAAAGTCGATTTGTGTTCTCAGACAACCCCTTTAACCTTCAGACTATACTTTTATGTAACTGTATATGTTCTAAAACAAGTTTTAATATTCATTTTGATAAACTGAGCTGCTAGGTCTACTTTCATGAGTTTAAGTTCACTCTTAACCACGAAGATCGTTAAGGATGTTAAAAACTTGACTTCACCTCAAGTGACGTGTAATTTAAGAACTCCCTAACTGATTTAATGGGAAGCAAGGCCTACATTTAAGTTCCAGGTTTTAATGCTTATTATCAAATTTCAATCTAAATTTGGCTTTTGATAGCAGAATTACTAACACCACCAATGAGAAACACTGCTTATCTCCTAGCCCTCAACTGTGATTTATTTCAGACCTCACTTTTTGTGGAATCCTTTTAATCCACACTTGAGTATTGTAAATTAAAATACCTTGTTACATTTTTGTTTGTCTGATTCTGCAGAATAAAACCATCTGCTCTGATTTCACTGAATCCTCAGTGCCTACCCACATTTTAGTACTGTTATTGTGCTAAATTTGGGATTATAGCATAAACAGTCCAGGCAGACAAGTTTTCTCACTGTGGGGTAGAACGTAACTTGGCAACTATGATATTCAGGTTTCTTTCCCATAACAAAAGACATTACATGCACAAATTATGAACTAATGGTCCGTGTTCTGATTTTCAACTAGCAATAGGTAAAACAATAGAATAATCTAGAGCATACAAATGTATTTGTAATATTGTCATTAAAGGGATATTCTGGGATACAAAACTTGACTTCTATTGAAAATGTGCAGTACAAAGTAAAAATATTCATTATGTAGTAATTAAATATTTTCAGATGTTTTAAACATAATCACTCACCAATTACTGGTTAAAAATCTGGGGCGACATTTATGAAATGCATACGCCATATTTGTGACTTGGTGTCAACACACCAGCTCTAAATAGATATAGAGGAGTGTATATTACAACATTATGAATTAAAGTGTTGTGCACCAAACATTTTTGGCTCATAACACTCCAAATTTTCTTGTTATGACCCAAACTTTGTATGACAGTTTTGCACCAAACTTTGGCACATTAAAATGTGTCGTTAGGCACACATTGCTCTAAGTCTGTCCATACGTCTGTTCACAAATCTATAGAACCAGCAATATTCAGCAAAAAAATAGCGAAGGTGAATTCATAGATGTCGCCCTTGATGTTTATACTAGTAACTCGTTTGCGAGGGATATGACCTGCATCCCTAGTCTAGCATACTCAGTTCCAGTACTAGAAAGGTGAGCTGTGTGTCTATGAAACAGCAGAGGATGGTAGAGGATGTAACTAGGAATTAATGTGAGGGGCTCAAAGAGAAGGGGAACAATATGAAATGCAGGTAAGGCTGTAGAAATGCTATTAAGCAGCCTGGGAAAAGCAGGGGAGGAGAACAGTGTACAGTAGATGTCCGCAATGTAAGATGGGAACTGTAGTCTGCTAACAACATTAGCTGCTGCTGAAGTCAAACCCACTTTTGCTTTGCTGAGGAGGAGCACATAGGGGGCAGCAGTGTGACAAAAAATGTCAAATATACAGGTCTTGGATGTAGGATTAGTGTTTTACTGTTGCTTTCTGCAGTCCCCTTCCAAGTTTTTTGTACGAATACCGGAATAACCATTTAAGTTATTCTAACAGAGTGTTTTTTTTAGAAACATGAGACTTCGGTTTTTGATATAGTATTTGTGCCAGAGCCAGGATTTGACTTAAAAGAAATGGAAAATAGAAAAGAAGGGCTTACACACAGTGAAAAATACAAAAAAAAGGAAGGACAGCACTTCTGAAGAAAAGGTGTCTTTATTTATCCCAGTAACGTTTCAGCTCTGAACAGAGCCTTTTTCAAGCCTGCAACTATTGCTGGAAGAACATAAACTGGTGGTAACAGCATTATGGTCTGGGGAATATTTTTGTGACATTCTCTGGGTCTGCTCATCCATGTGGAAGGTACACATGGATAACACATTTACAGCAGAAATAAATGGCTCCCAAAGTCTTACAGTTTTTGTTCCAATTCACTGATTAGTATAAAAACTATAACTTGAGATGAAGTATATAATTCGGCAGCACCTCCACAGCTTCTTATAATATAAAAAATCTAAATTTTTTATTTTCCATTGCTTTAAAAACATTAAAAAAACACAATATTTTGCGAAAACACAACACCTCTACTTTCTCAGCTTTTTCATATTTCATCTGAAATTATATTTTTTTTCTGCTATTTCCTTGGGGATGTGAGAGCCTTGTGGATTACGTACACCCTCAAGTAAGGTGAGCCGATAAATAACTTTTCACCAATTAATATCACACAATTTGCACTCAGGTCTTGCTGTGTAGCACCACTCTAGCTGAACTGGTGCATCTCACACTTATACTGGAACCATGCTGCACAAAAAAATTTAGGTTCTTTATGTTTCTTAAACTTTGCTTGTAGCACACTGGCTGCATTTAGGTCTGCTTGCTTCATACACTAACGGCAGGTCCCTATGGCACTACACATGGTTGTACTGTACTCTGCTATCTGGTGTCAAACTATGGTTCCCAATGCCCAGTGATATAAGCAATTGCAGAAATGGGATGACAAAAGTAAAATTAAAGGAGACACATTATAAGGGAGAAAAGCTTCACATTACACTCTCCCACTGTGTAATTTATTTAGTTCAGACTGTTTAATATGGAGGGAGTTTTGAACTGCTGAAAGGACTAAGAGACAACAGATTTACATTCTAAATCTTAAAGAGAACCTGACACATAGATGTTGCCACCCTTGCTGAGGACAGCACAAGCTAGTGACAGACCTGCTGTTTCAGACATGCTAGTGAGAGACAGAACTGTGTCCCTTTTTCTGTAAGATGTTGTAGTTTTAGAGTATTTAATGCTCAAATCTGGCAGTTTTCAGACAGTAAAGCCTCACCTACCTCATAACTGATTAACCTATTACTTTGAATAGGTAGAAACAACACTATATCATTAGCACTCTTTAGGCACCAAAAAACGGTCAAAGAGGACATAAGAATTTTTTGGAAAAGCATTTCTGCTACTGTAGAATATATGAAAATTTTTGAGGTTCTTAGTGTACATTTTTGATCAAAACTGTAAATGCCCACCTACCATGGCAAGGTGACCTCAATTCAAGTGGGAACCTATGCTAATGTCACCTCTCTTGGTGTCTATTCACACCTGATCAGATTAAAAAACCTGTGCAGGTGGGTGGAGTGCACAAACCAAGACAGGAGCCAGCCACTTCCCATGCAAACAGTCAGATCAGGTTATAGTTGGAACCTTCACTCCCTGAAATGTGGAGGTCTGAACAGACACCAAGAAAGGTGACATTAGCGTAGATTCCCACCTAAATTGAGGTCACCTTGCCATGGTAGGTGGGCATTTACAGTTTTGGTCAAAAATGTACACTAAGAACCTCACAAATTTTCATATATTCCACAGTAGCAGAAATGCTTTTCCAAAAAATTCTTATGTTCTCTTTGACCGTTTTTTAATGCTTATAGAAAGCTGCTGATTTAGTGTTGTGTTTTCATTTCTTTTTGCTGCCACACCAGTTTGCACCTATACATTAAAGGAGTTGTCTCACTACAGGCTTTCAGCCTACTTCAGTGTGTCTGGCACCATAGGATTTTTGAATTATGGGGCGTGCTTCTTGTCTGCCCCCTTCTCCTCCCCCTTTCCCCCCCCCCCTCAGCATCAGACAGCTCTTTCCTCCTCCAACTGCAGTAACTTCTATACAGCAGGGGGAGGGCGAGGGGGTTTGCTGCCAGGGTTAACCCTGTGTGTGCCTGCCTAGATCTGCTGCTCACTACTGGATCAGCTGCACTGTGCTGTGGCTGAGCTCTTGCTGCTCCTCTCCACAGAGTCAGGAGACAGCAGGGATAGGGCTGATCTATGAGTGGCTATGGAGCCAGAGGTCTGTGAAGTTGTGTATGCTAATAGCAGAGCAGGGGGGATGCAAGTGTTCCTATACCCCCTGCTTAGCATACAAATCTCCACAGACATCTCAAGCAACAACACACAAACCCTGTCAGAATAGACACAGGGCAGCTGTGAAGTGTGTTACTATAATCACGATGTGTCACTAATACAGCAGAGCAGGGAGGGATATGAACCATTCACATGCCCCCCTGATCTGTTCTATTAGTATAGTCAAAGCTCCACAGACACATCATGATTACAGTAACACACTTCACTGCTGTCACATCGTATTGGCCACAGATCAGCCTCACCTCTGCTCTCCTCAATCTGTGTAGAGAGCAAGAGGGAGCAGGCACACACAGGGTTAATCCAGATAGCATAGCTACACAGACACAGAAGCCAGAGCCCTCCCCCTCCCTTCCCTACAGAAGCATATTGTGCAGGAGGGGCTCTGTGCTCTGACCTGCATTGAGAAGCTGATGAGTCACCAGCACTAACAGCCAGTGAGAGAAAAATCAACAGGTCGGCTGCTATAGTGATTTGAGGAGCAGAAGCACGCCTACTACCAGGGATAACTCAAAATCACTATGAAATTTGTAATGAAAATATATTGCAAAGCTGCTTGTTATTTTTTTAAAGATCTTTTAATTAAAACCCAATCATTGTAGTGAGACAACCCCTTTAATTCTTCAAACTGGACGTGCCGACCATATTTTGTTTTTTGACTGTTTGTATAGAGAAGTGACTGGCTCCCATCTTAGTTTTTGCACTCCACCCAGCTGCACAGGTTTTTTTAATCAGATCAGGTTATAGTTGGAGCCTTTACTCCCTGAAATGTGGAGGTCTGAACTTAGACCAAGAGAGGTGACATTAGTGTAGGTTCCCACCTGAATTGAGGTCACCTTGCCGTGGTAGGTGGGCATTTACAGTTTTGATCAAAAATGCTTTTCCAAAAAATTCTTCTGTCCTCTTTGACCGCTTTTTAATGCCCATAGAGTGCTGCTGACTTAGTGTTGTGTTTTCATTGCTTTTTGCTGCCACACTAGTGCGCACCTATACATTAATTCTTGAAAATGGATGTACCGACCATATTTAGTTTTTTGAATTGATAGAAACATGTGAATAACTGTCAGATGGGTGAGGCTATCCTTGAGTGGGCGGGGCTAACACCTGCTCATGAATAAGCTGGACTCTCTTCTGTCTGCAACTGCCAGATTTGAGGATTTAATCCTCTGAAACTATTGCACCTTACAGGATAAGGGACACAGCACTGGAAACAGCATCTCTGTCACTAGCTTGTGCTGCCCTCAGCAATGGTGACATAAACTATGTGACAGGTTCCCTTTAAGCTTCCCTTACTTCCCTATCAGCAGCACAATATGGGGATGTAGCAAACAGAGTCTACAGTGGGACTTCTCCCACAGACCTCAGAACTGACCTACCAAAGAAAGCATCATCTGAGGACAATCAGAATTCTGTACTGCTGAATAAAAATATTGGCATAGTACTATGAACTCTGAGGAAGGAGGACAATGTACACTACAGATAGGTTGACCAGGTGCTTCTCTGTCAGAGAAGAATTGACTGGATTCTTCCTACCAGAGAAGATCTTGTTCCTCCTCACTTCTTTATATGTGCAATGTAAGGCTTGTTGGAGTCCCAATTTGCTTTTTTGGCCTTTCTCCTAAAGGAGGAGACTAGAAGCCTTGGGGGTCTCCAGATGACTCCTTAGCAAGGTTAAGAAGCATTGTTTATGAGATCGATCCACAGATCTGGAGCAAACCGCTTCTCAATTGCTGGAGTCTTTTGTTAATCCAGATTGCATAAGACTTGAGGTTAAATAATAAAGCGAGTTGCCTCTAAAGAAGCCTTAATTACAGGATTCAGTGATTGTCTATATGATCATGAGTCTAAAGACTGGCCCGCACTACAGGGTTGAGTGACTGTCTAACCCTTACCACTAAAGTGGACTTATATAAGCATGAGTTCATAGAATTGTCTCTATGGTTGCGCTTATTAGTCCAATATTGTGTTTGCTGTCCTTAATGACAGTATCCGAGCAGAATGGAGATGAGAGAACCTTGTGAATCCTCTGATTCATAAAGATGCCAAAGAAACTCTCTTTAAGGACACATCCACTCTACTGTCTATTGTATCTGAGAGATTAGTGCTCTGATTGCAGTGCAGTCCTCTTGGACAATCCGGCTTCTGAAGACCCAGTGGATGTCCTTCCTCAAGCACAGTCAGGTGTCATAGGACAGCCTTATGTGTGATAGGCTCTTTAGAATGATCTGAAATCTTAGAGATAACATGTGATTGAGACCAATATATAGAGTTTCCACTGGATAAAGTACTCATTTTTCTTCTACCATCTATTAGACCCAATATTCCATGTTATACATATATCAAGCAGAGATTCTCTCTTCTGTTGTTGTTACAGTAGCTCACATGAAAGCAGAATTTTGGCACCAGTAGAGATAAGTTTATGTCTCAGAATACTTCTTAATCATTTTTTGGTAAAAGAGGATTAAAAAACTCCTAAAACCTCTATAATTTCCACTGTATCAAAGAGGTTATTTAAGATACATATATGTCTAGTTCCCCTCCTTCCACAGGGCTCATAGTACTAGGTCAATAGTTTTATTCTGCATTACAGAATTCTGAAGGTCTTTAGATGAAGCCTACTTTGGCAGGTCAGTTCTAAGGTTTCTGGGAGAAAAGAATGCTGCCAGATTAAATGCTATCAGATTATATACATCATTTAACAAAATTTTAAATGAAAGAACAAAGAAGAAATCAAATATTTGGTGTGACCACTCTTTTCCATCACAACAGGAAGTAATGATGTAGGCCCCACAGAGCCCTGATCTCAACATTATCAAGTCAGTCTGTGATCTCATAAAGAGAGAGAATGATCTGAGCAGACCTTTATCCACAGAAGATCTGTTGTTAGCTCTCCAAGATGTTTGGACTAACCTCACTGCTGAGTTCTTTCAAAAACTACATGAACGTGTACCTAGAAGAATTGATGCAGTTCTAAATACAAAGAGTGGTCACACCAAATATTGATTTGATTTTGATTTCTCTATTGTTTATTCACTTTGCATTTTGTTAATAGATGAAAATAAACTATTAACATGTCTAATTTTGAAAGGGTTCTTACTTTGCAGCACTTTTTTTCACACCTACAGTACATAAAACTTTTGTAAAGTATTGTACTTTATCAGTGGTAACCACTAATCTAAGGGTCATTTTAAGCACATAGGGAGACATGTATAATCAGGTTTTCCACCGTTTTCTGGTGTAAAATGCGGCAAAGTGAGTTGGGTACAATGTCTAATGCGCCGAACGAATGTGTTAGCGTATTGTTCGTAAGACTTGACACTTTTTAATCTAATATGAGAGGGCATTCTGGGGGCGTGTCGCACCACACTCGTAATAGTAGACACATATATGAAAGTGGTTTGGCAAAAATAGGCGCATTACTGCTGGAACATGCAGACCTATTTCAATGTGGTCTGCCTTAGCCTGAGGAGTTGAAGTGGAGCTAGATTTGCTGTTAGGGAAAAAAATGTCCAATATTTATCAACTTACACTAGTACAATAATAAAAAAATAATATATGATAATTATCAAACTATATACAATTAAGTTATTTAAATTTAATAAAAAATGTTATCATATAAAATTAATATAAAAATATATAATATCCCCCCAAAAATTTCCTATAAAATGTATTTAAAATTAATAGAATCTAAACCAATTTTACATTAAATAACCCACTGATGATGTTGTTTAGATTTTTACATTTTTAATTTTTACTACATTCTATTTGAAATTTATTTTTGCTGCTCTCACACTTTATTCTACATACAGCAAGAGCCAGCACACCACAGGTCTTGCTGGGACCTGTGGTCCACCAAACAACATCAGTACCATAGTTTCTATTCATTGACATGCTATTCTAATGACTTTTCTTTTATTTCCAGCCTATCTATAACTTTAATACATGTTAGGCACATTACTTATATTAAGTAACATTAAAGGGGTTGTCTCACTACATTGATTCATCTTACCTCATTCCTGTTTTCTTGGTTTCATTTTGAATTCAGGGGCGTGTTTACTGGCTTCTACTAGGCTGCAGTAGAAGCCAGGTCTGTAGTTATAGCAACAAGTGCTGACAGTCTATCATGAGAGATCAAACAGGTCTGTAGCTATAGCGACCTGAGGAGCTGATGCTGCCCATATAATAGGGGATAATTAGGAATAGGTAGGACACTGTTAATGGACACATATTGCAAAGTGACTTGTTTTTACAAGATCTTTAACATAAAAAGCAATACTTGTAGCAAGACAACCCCTTTAAGTTCCATAATGCGCCAAACACACAGGCACATTTGACACAGAAAAATAGATGTGAAAATGCACTTTGATGCACCTAGTTCCATACATGTCTCCCTTAGTCTAAATAAATGTCAAGTCATCACCAAGCTCTTCTGCAAGAAACATTAGGGGGAAATATGTAAATACATATGTGCTAGTTTTATGGTCTAAATATAATGAAAATTATGGTGTTTGGTCTCTTTTACTTTTTTGATGCAGTTTTAGCCTGTACTACGTTCAAAAACAGGACATATGTCCTGTTGTTAAATATAGAACAAACTACTCAGTGAGTCTGGTTATATACTAAACTAAGGTCTTCATTCCAAAATGTTCCATAATAAATGTCAGACGAACTCAACAAAGTTACAGAACAGCCGAGATTAGGCCAACACAGCAAGATGCAATACCAAGCATAAAGCAGATATGTTGGCAGACAAGTCTGGAGTTAAGATAACAGACATGATCAACAAGTCTAAAACCCATACTCATATTACCAGGGGTTCTTGAAAGTGAAATAATAAGTCAAGACAAGAACCAGGACTGGAGTTATAGAAAACCTGGACAGTGATCAGTATCTCCAGCAGGTGTCAAAACACTAACACTACTTCCATTGGCAAGGTGGATGCTTGGACAAAATATAGATTTTAACATCCCATGCAGATGGCATCATCACTGTGCATTTAAGGGGACTTGGGGCTTACATTCTTTTATTATTTTTTTTTTTTTTTTTTCAAAATGCAGGAATGGTGCCTGATACTGGAAATATGTAAAAGCTTTACCAGACACTTAGTGAGACATGATACTTCTAGTGGGCTACATACCCATTTTCATGCTAATAGACCATAAAACAAGGAAATAATAATAAATTTCTGTGAAAATGAGATCTGATAGTTGTATTTCATATATTTGCCATTACTAGACCTATACTGTAAGCCACTGCATATATTAAGTGGTGTAATGTAAAGTAATACACACATTAAAAAAACAAAAATAAAGTATTCAAGCCCCAGTTTGGGCTCTTTCTCCGGACTGAAATCATTTAGAATTATCTACCTGGACAGACCTCAACATCTTAAGACTGCAGACTGAATAGGGGCCTATGACTTAAGCCTAGTATTTGAGTTCTTGGCAATGTTACCTTTTCAAGAACAGGATGTAGGTACTCATGCTCAGAGTCTTTTCTACTAACTTTTGCTTGATTTTATGGATTTGGACATTTTCTGAATGATATGAAATCCTTTTAACAAGGATTTATTGCTGGTCTTGAATTACTAAGTCCCTGCTGCAGAGGACTACATGGAGCCTTTCTGCTCTGCCAACACTTTCCTTTAGGCACTTAGAGGAATTGCTTTCTTGCTTTGTTAACCTGTTAAAGTCCTGTCATTTAACATAATGCTTTCCACCTGTTTTGTCTGAAACTCTTGTTAGACTGTTTTTCCTAACTTAAGTAAGGTAGGCAGTTAAGCATTTGGTATGTCACATATAAAAAATCTCACAAAATCTCACACAAAGTTGCCATCTCACACAATGGAAGTGTTCAGGGTCACGGTGTGTCAGTAGGAACAGGAAATTTTATGTGCAAAAATGCGTTTTTTAAATAAAAATGATAAAGAGAAGCCTTTTACGTTCCTAGATAACATGTTAACTAATTTACCAGTAAAGGATAATAATCTTTGTTTCTGAAGCACCAACTTATTTTATAGCATTTTACAGGTGCTTCTTTGCAGGATGATTATACAGACAAAATTAGACATCATAGTGTGCCAAACTAAAATCAAAGGGCAAGGTACTAAACTGCTGCTCACAAAAGCTTATAATCCATAAGGAAATAGAGATGAGGTAAAAAGCATTTTTTGTACAATGTTCCAGCCAACTTTAAAAAAAAATAAAAAAATAAAAAAGGTAGTATAAATAAAGATGGATGATTTAACCACCCAGCCATTATTAGCGTATACACAGATATGAAGTGTCTTAGGGTGCAAGGAATTTGGGAAGTATTATTCAATAAAGGGATCAGGCTCCTGGTGTAATAGATTGGAGTGCCTGGGGCCCACCAGTGGATTCAATTCTTGAGGCTCATTCTACAGTGTCTATACAGAACTGCACATACTCTACATGACTAGCACTCTGCCTCTCTTTCTTCACCTTTCTATTTGAAAAGAAGCTCCAGGGCTGCCATGCCAATGGGCCCACAATGCCCAGGGGACCACCAGGCGTTTACCCTGCTCCCCTGTGGTCCAGTCCAAGCCTGGGTTCCCAGGACTAATTTAGAAGAGGTGGCAAAGGTGTATAAGGTAAGTTGACAAATAAAGGAATGTGGTAGGCCTACTTTAAAAAAAATTTTTTAGGACATACTTACAACTATGAATGGTGGGACTTATTCTTATTGTCTTTGTAGCCTATTTTAGAGAGCAGCAAGTCTTACAGGTAAGAGTGGACAGGTCAGATAATGGAGGAAGTCAGATAAAAATTGAAATCAATAATAAAAAAAGCTGATGAAGTGGTCATTTTCCCAATTTTTTTCCAATTTGAAAAAAAGCTTTTGGCGCAAAAGAATTTCCAAACGTGCTGTTTTGTCTAAAGGAGAATAGCAAGCTTGAGCACTATAAATGCAATGGTAGGCAATGAAAAGTTTTAAATAAGTGCTATAAAAGACATCAAACTAAAACAAAGCACTGGCAGCCAAGCACTCCCTTCTTTAGTCTGGAGGAGTCTTGTAATGAATGGTCTGAAGGGAGAAGTGGAATAAACACCAACTAAAATGATCTAGACTGGCAAGAAGGTTGCGTGTCTAAAAAAAGACTAGATAATACAACACGGATTAGTCCCTGAAGCAAATGGCGCAGAAGAATAAAGGTTCCTTGTAGCTTTGTGGCTGCAAGTCTAAAAACGTTTGTTCATAGTAGACACAGATGCTAATTATATTGAGAGGCATCTCATTTGTTCTAACAGCAGTACAAGCCAATTTTGTTTTGTGTTCAGTTTAAAGAAGAACAAGAAGTCCTACATTAAACAGAGCACACATCAACATAACTGGCACTCTTACCACTGGGCATGCCTACCACATGTGATGATGGCAGTGAATATCAACTCCAGCACTTGTGGTATCCCAGCCTCTTGTTAAATGTCATTAATATTCTTTGAAACTAAAATGAAAACTGAAGCAACTTTCAAATAGTCTTCACACATTTCATCAAAAATGTCAATCTCTGTTTTGTGTTTCTAGCTCTTATGCATACTCATTTATTCCTATTGGCTCATACAATGTGAATTTATATCAAATGGCCATGTGGTCATTTACACATATATACTATGGGTGACATGTATGAACGATGGTGCCGACAGGATAGTTCTAAATAGCTTTAAAGGGGTTGTCTCGCTACAAGGATTGCTTTTTATGTTAAAGATCTTGCAAAAACAAGTCACTTTGCAATATATGTCCATTAACAGTGTCCCATCTATTCCTAGATACCCCCTCTTTTATAGGCTGCATCAGCTTCTCAGGTTGCTCTAGTTACAGACCTGTTTGATCTCTCCTGATAGACTGCCAGCACTGATTGCTATAACTACAGACCTGGCTTCTACTGCAGCCTAGTAGAAGAGAGTAAACACGTCCCTGAATTCAAAATGAAACAAAGAAAACAGGATGAATCAATGTAGTGAGACAACCCCTTTAAGGCAGTGTAGAATGTGTCAGAATGTATGAACCTGTTCTTCTGCAGATCATACATACAGGCGCAATGTAGTGCCAATACGACAACTCAGGCTCAGGCAGACCACCTTTAACTTGGTCTGGCTGCTCTAAATGTTATGTGCCAAAATTTGTCAAAGAATCATAAATGTGTCTAATTCTAAGAATGTGGTGTAACACGCCCCCAGAACGCCCCAAATCTTTTTGTGCATTAAAAAGTGTCGCTCCTGCACTTATCGCAGCAAAGTTTGGAATCTGACTGTTCATACATCTATAGAACAGGTGTACTAAAGCTTTTTGATGCCAGAAAACTGGCACAGCCTCGTTTATATATGTCGCCCTATGTCCTTGTAAGCAAATGCACAGCAAAAATATTTGAATGCAAAGGTCTTGAAATATTCAGCACTTGCCTTTTAATAAAGCGTTTTTTTCATAAGCCACAATAAAACAAAAGATCATGCTTTCCTTGAAATCATATAGCAACAAAATTGGCAGATAAGTCTGGACTTAATGGAGTTTGCTCACAACAATGATTAGCTTTTAACATGTAGGTTAAGGCAAATGAAGACTTGTCAGGGGATAAAGAGGATTTTATTTCCTCATAGGCCATGTTCACACGGCTTATTCTGGGACGTAATTCAGTGCGTAATTACGCGCCGAAGTGCGCCAATTACGGGCTGAATCCGTCCCAGTAACTACGGTAATGCAAAGTTCTCATAGAGAACTATGCATTACGTCTCCTCTACCTGCCCGGCGGATTCGCCGGGCAGGGAGATAATTGACAGGCCACTTTCTAGCGGCGTATACGCGCCGCTAGCAATGACTGTCTATGGGCCGGCGAAGTGCAGGCCCCCCGCTCGCTCCCCCGCTTCCGCCCCACCCCCGGCCACACGGCGTAATTGCAGGGCGGAATTACGCCCCGCAGTTAAGCCGTGTGAACATAGCCTTAGGGTACACAAGTTTCTCTGGTTACTGACCACCTATCCTTACCTGTCCCTGCTCTCTCATCTCTCATTACTCCAAGCTGTCGTCACTCAGTCAGTTTGACCATGGTGAGTCACCTTCTGCAGAGTCTTATCTCTAGCAATGGATTTTATTTATTTACTAAATGAAAAGCTTTCACTCTTTAGAGCTCTGTAGCCTTGTGTAATGCACTTTATAAATCTTGTGCAATCATGTCACATGTAACAGGAACAGCTACGAACAGCAACAGTAGGATTGCTATGCCAATCACTGCTATAGACCCACCCAAAGCCTGACCAGGAAGTGTGTGTCTAAGGCTGACTGTGGCTCTGTAAAACACCATAGTGAGACAACCTCTTTAAGATAAAAGACATGATCACCAAGTCCAAAAACCCAAAGTCTCATTGCCAGGAGTCATTGAGTTAAACAATAAGCCAAGACAAGAACTTATTGTTTGAGTTCAGGATCCATATTGTCCAGTTATGCTTTGAATCAGTTTAAGTACTTTTGTCATTGTTAAAGACAGGAAAGGTTCCACACATGCACATCAACACAATTTTTCACTATACCTAAAACAATCAAATGTTTTTCCTCAAGCCTAGAGACATGTATCAAAATTCTATATTTTAGTTTTCAAATACGGCAGCCAATATGTGATTGGTTACATCCGGCACACCATCTGATGGCATCACAATATTTAAATCTTGTATATTAAATTGATAGCTGCCACTAAAGAAAAAAAAGAGCTGTTTTTAAATGCAAACACACTCATATTACATCATACACCTCTGTACAAAAAAACTTGATTGGAAGAGGTTGTCTCACTACATAAATAGCTTTCAAAATGTAGGGAGTACTAAATGAAGACATTTTCCAAATATATTGCTTTGTTCATCTTTTTTGTTAAGGATCTACAAATGATTTTATCACCTTCTGAGGGCTCTCAGGTTTCCCAAGTGACCGACCTGTGTACTCCTTCTCCACTGCTGTTTGTTCTATCTGATAGCAGGGAGTGAAGTCATCACACAGATCAGGTCCCAGCAGAGTGAGAGTTTGTGTGTTATCTGATCTTTCAGACAAAAGACAGTAATTACTCTACTGTTTACTTTAGCTCAGAAGCTTCTCCTGTCCTGGTAGAAGGTAATTCAGCTAATCTAGATTAATAAACATAATAAACAGAGAAGACTGAATACACAGATCTTATATGCTAATTACAGACAGCTTGAACAGGAAGTGACAGAGCAAATCAGCATTATTTCATTCATGCATCCTATGAAACTTTGAGATGAGACAACCCCTTTAAGCTACTCCTGGGGCTACAGTATAAGTAATAATGTATTCCCTCTTGCCCATCTCCATTTGGGCATAAATCAAACACAATACCTTACAATTTGAGCCACATTGTTAAAAAGTATTCACATTGGCAAAAAAATTTTAAAAAATCCTTTAGCAATAATGGTGAAAATGTTTCACATCTGAAACGTTTTCCCTATATGTGTTATAGAAAACCAACCTGTCTGACTTTAATACTTAATTTACTGTCTAAAATTATACATTTATTGTGTTCTTTCTTTCATGCTAAAGCGTCATAGAGCATCAATGTGGGATAACCTCCATTTTCAACCTATTACTGATTTTCAAAGATTGCCTATGTTAAACAAACACATGAGTACATGCCTGTTAATAACTAACATTTTAAAATTGCCTTATAGGGGTTGGCTCATCCTGAAATATTCTCTCGCAACAAGACAGTGTCAAGGAATAGAGAAATGACTGTGTTGCCCTGTTCTCTTTCTTTATTTTTATGGGTGTTACAAATATAGCCAAATTAGTGTGCTCAGGTATATACGGAATTCTCACATAAATGAATGAAGAAGAGCTGCACAAGAACAGTCAATGGACTATCTTATCCATTGGGCACACTAGGCACTTACCCAGGAACCCCACCAGCATATGGACCCAGGGCAGTTGGCCATATGTCTAGAGAATCCAGGACAAATTCCCAGAATCCCTGGGTTGGCACTGCTTATCCTCAGGCCGGACAGTTAAAAAACATGGTAGTTTAGGGAGCCATCAGCTGTTGCTTTAGTTCTGAAAACTACAAGACATCCTGGAAGCATAGTGATGTCAAGCGCCTGGGCAAGATCCAGTGCACTTCTCTGGCCACTTCTTTGGAATGGGAGTTTGTAGCATTTAAGATGTTGTTGCCTTACTGCTGTTTCCAATGTTGGGGTGTAGTTACCTCCTCTTTTTGTTAATCACCCACGTCACTCTACTAATGTGTTACTAGGTCTTCATACATGCTATTTTCAAATATGTATCAAATGTACATTACAACGTGGATTAATTAACTATATTACTATTAGATGCTGAGAATTTAATATTTCATATATTGCCCCATTTTATTTGTCTACCTCCAGGCCCATCTATTGATCTGCAGGAAACAATTGCTATGAACAGCTAGAAATGTAATGAATAAAATGTTAAGTCAATTCTTCTACTGTATAATTTTTTTAGCAAAACTAACTGTCATATCCCAGTCTAAACATTACTAAATTCTCTGACTTTAATTCTATTAATTATAGGATGATTGCAGACATAAATTAACACATCTTTATCAAGACCTTTTAGATTTCATAAGACAATGATCTTGACTTGACTCCCCGCCATATTAGGCAAACAGCCAATAGTTTTCTCCTGGGAAATAAGCAACATTGAACTTAAACACTAGATGGAGCTAGTTCCTAAGGACAATTCTGAGTTAATAATACAAGTGAAGAATTCCATTGGACACGTTCATGTGATAATACAGAGGAATACTGGTGACAGGTTTAGTAAGTGTACTTGGGGCTCTTTTAAACAAAAAAAAAAATATTTTTATAATTTACCGTTTAAACTGAGGCATAGTAAATAATGGTAAATAATGGTAAATGGTAAATAATGTACATGAAAAAAATTAAAAGCCATTTTTAGTACTCTAAGGGGCTATTCACATTAAGTTTGTTGCCTTTATATGTTTAATGAAAGCCATAATAGATGCCATCAGAACCCCCTACAAGAAAAAGAGTATACTGAGCAATATATTCTTTTTTCAGTAAGTAGCTATTTAATATCTTCTGGTTGCTAAAGTATAAATGCAAAACAGTAGGGTCCTAGAGATAGAATAGAATAATCTACTATTTAACCCTATGGACATATTTAGCATGTACACTGAGGGCATACATGGACAAATCAGACCATCCAGAAGAGATTGTTAGGGGCCGTTTACACGGCAGTGGACAAATAGGTATTTGTCCGGTTTTGCGGCCGTCCCCACGGCCGCGGGGGGACGGATTTTCTCCACGATAAGCGGAGAATAGCCCTCCCCCCTCCCATTGAGATGCACATGTTTCGGACGGAAACCGGACGGAAGATTATGCATGTTCAATGTTTTGTCGCCGGTCTGCCGGCGACAAAACCGCCGGGCGGAAAACCCGTGCAGTGGGGACTGCTGCACGGGTTTTCCATAGAGCACAATTGTGCTCATTTTCGGCAGGTTTTTCAGGCGGTCTGAAAAACTGCAAACCGGCTGAAAAACCGTCCGAAAACCCGTGCAGTGGGGATATGCCCTTAGAAGCACTTTTCTCCTGCTTATAGGATAAGGATCCTGAGTAGAGGACTTTCCTGTATGAGGTCCATTTGTTCTAATACTGTATGTCATAAATTGGAAAAGTATGGATGTAAGTACCAAATAAAATTTTTGGATTTATAATTTTGAATATAAAAATAATTAGTATCTAAGATACTAAAAAATTATAATTAGCTTAATTATCAATTATGTAACATAATCCTTTACAAGGATAATAGGATAGCATGGTGTGCCTTATTTTTTAAAACAGTAAGTCTATGCTATGGGCAACACAACAGTTTTACCATTAGACAGTTTTGATAAATGAGGTCTAATGTATACAGTTGCACCATAAATTTTCAAGTATTCATGTAAGAATAAATGTACCTGTATAGTCTTATGGAATGTAAGCTCGTATGGATAGAAATAATTTTCTTAATGTAACTAGCATACCAGTTACATTACTTATACAGTATATTATATATATATATATATATATATAATATTATATATATATATATATATTCATTCATCTGAAGCATAGATGTATTCGTACAGGAGGCTGTGTAGAAAAATGTCATCTACAAGATACACATACACACATATATATATATATATATACACACACATAGTGTGTGTGTATATATATTATATATATATATATATTTATATATATATGTTTGTGTGAGTGTGTATCTTGTAGATGACATTTTTCTACACAGCCTCCTGTACGAATACATCTATGCTTACAACGATTCTTACAGCATGAAAGATTCTTAGTTGAACGTTGAGTAATGAATGACCCTTTATTAATTGTACTGTTTTGAGTGGGAGACTGACAAAACTATAGGGCCTTTCTTTAACCTAGTTATCATGTTTTTCTTTCCCAATTGGTAATACATTAAGAGGCATTTTGGTTAGTGGCAGACAGGAAACAGACAGAAAGAAAATGGAAAGGAAGGAAATAAGAAGGTCAGTAAGTTAATTCCAAGACCTGGTAAGTAAGTTACAAACTGTAAACACCTTCCCTCCGCTTGACTGTTTATATGTAAACAGTTTATGGAGCGTTACCATTCTGTTTACTTCACAGTTTAATAAAATACATGATATCGATATATGTACATTTATACAAGGCAGGTAAAACGTTCTTAATGTTACAAATTGTTAAATCTGTTTAGGAAATTGCATGGTGCACCGCAATCCAGAAATACAAGAATCAACAATAATGGTTACAAATCAAGCAGCCCTAAGTCATATATTAAAATGTAGTTGCTTAAGAAAAATTCTAAGCCCAAAGTCACTTGTCATTTTTCCCCCAAAATTACAACTGTAACATGATTACCGCAATATTAACCTGACTTGCCATTGCCTAGACTAAATTTTATACAAAACCACAGGTTTATACTATGTACATAATTGTACATAGTTTTGTTTTATTCATGATCCCTATATAAATCAAGAATTTTAATTGAAATAGCAGTTAATGTTCTAATACAGTAAAACCTATTTGAGATGCTCAGCCAAAAGTGAAGAGAAAAATAATCCTTTATACAGTTGAGAGACCAACAGAAAATATGTGAGGACTGTGCATCATGTAACAGATTTACTGAGCTCAAAAGCAACCGTAGGAGAGCCGCCTACTGGATATTCTATAATATTGTGCATGTAACCTTCTCTGCTGTAAATTAAGTGACTGCAGGAGTAATTGCCTGATGATTTACTTCTATCTTCCCAGTGCAGATATGGATCAGTTACTATGAGTAAAAATCTGTGGTACACCTCAAAGATCCATAGTGATGAAGGTAATTAGGCATTACTAGTTTTCAATCATGTATCAAACAACAAATTACTTACATCCATAATCAAAATAATGAGTTATAGCAATGAAGAAGCAAGGACTTTTCAAAAGAGAATTAGAAAGTTTCGGCAAAAAGTTTTTTTTATGTGATATTTGGAATAGAAGGGCAAGAATTATGGGCTGATAAGTGGGCAGTTTTGGGAGAGGGACAGTGAGCAGTGCAGAACCTCTCACAGCTCACTATCACATTCCTGGCATGCATCAGCCCATAATTCTAGCTCTATTACAGATATCACCTAAAAAAGGCTTTTTTTTTGTCGAAACATAACTGTTTCTTATTCATTTATACTGCTCATTTTGATTACAGAGAGTGGATTCTTAATTATTTGATAATTAATTAAGAAAAATTACGACAGTATACCACAAAAGTGAGTACACCCCTCGTGATTTTATGAATATTGTATTATATCTTTTCATGGGATAACACTGAAGTTATGATACCTTGATACAATGTAAAGTAGTGTACAGCTTGTATAACAGTGTAAATTTGGTGTGCCCTCAAAATAACTCAAGACATTGCCATCAATGTCTAAACCGCTGACAAGACAAGTAAGTACATCCCTAAGAGAAAATGGACAAACTGTGTCAATTTGCCCCCCATTCAACCTGAAGGACATGGTATGTTAAATTTGGTGTTATCGTTCTCACACTCTCTCATACTGGTCACTGGAAGTTCATAATGACACCTCATGGCAAAGAACCGCCTGAGGATCTTAAAAAAGAATTGATTCTCTTCATAAAGATGGCTTAGGCTATAAGAGGATTGCCAACACCCTGAAACTGAGCTGCAGCACAGTGGCCAAGACCATACTGGTTTAACAAGGCAGGTTCCAATCAGAATAAGCCTTGCCATGGTGCACGTGCTCAGCATCATATCCAGAAATTGTTTTTTCAAAATAGACATGAGTGCTACCAACATTGCTGCAGAGGTTAAAGGGTGTGGGGTCAGCTGTCAGTGCTCAGACCGTACGCCACACACTGCATCAAATTGGTCTGCATGGCTGTTCTCACAAAAGGAAGAACTCTTCTTAAGCTGACACACAAGAAATCCCATCAACAGCTTATTGACAAGCAGACTAAAGACATGGATTACTAGAACCATGTCCTGTGGTCTGATGAGACCAAGATAAATTATTTGGTTCAGATGTTGTCAAGCATGTGTGGTGACAACCAGCTGAGGTGTACAAAGACAAGTGTGTCTTGCCTGCAGTCAAGTATGGTGATGGGTGTATCATATAGTTGAAATGTCAGTATTTGGGTGTTAGATGAATACCTAACAAATTCTTCAAAATATACTATGCGCTGTTACTGTAATTTAAATAGAGTGGTCCCTTGAGTTGCAGTAAACTGTGACTGAGAGACTAAGTAGAGGTCTGAGATTATGAGACATGCAGGTTTCCCCACTCATTGCCAGGACAGACCCAGTGCATATTTACTAGGTGGAGAATGTAGAAGGTAGGTGGTAGCCTTCCTCAAGACTCATCACCACTCAAGGATGTGCAGCAGCCACTCCAGACACACCCTGACAATTGGTGGATTATCACTTAGTGGATTATCACTTAACTCCCATAAATAATCACTCAGAATAGTTTAGAAATGTTTGAGTACTATGTTCGTTCTACAACTATCAAACTTACTGTGCCACTTACTGTGTGTTTGCAACCATCAAATGTGTGTGCCGCATTGTGGAAGAAATTAAAAACTATTATACTAAACTTTATATAATCTATGGCAGGTTAACACGTTCTACAACTACTCTTTAAGGGGAACCATGCAAACATCACCTTGCAATGCCTTTTTTCTCAATTTACTGTGAGGGTTATGCTGGTACAACCCTCAATGATCAAATGATGTTAAGGAAGGCCATGCAATTTAAAATCCTGGCAAACTGTTTTGAGATTGTATGAAAGCAATAATCCAAATTAGAAAAATCCCCAAAAAAGAACAAAAAATTAACAAAAGTAATATATTTATGCGAAGGTATAAAAATACAGTAAGGGCAGCATGGTGGGTCAGTAGTTAGCACCGCTATTGTACAGGGGTTGTGAGTTCATATCCAACCATGGACAACATCTGCCAGGAGTTTGTCTGCTCTCCCTGTGTCCTGGGTTTCCTCCAAGAATTGCAGTTTCCACCACACTGTAAAAACATACTGATAGGTTAATATGAAATTTAGACTATAAGCGCCAGGGACAGGGACCAATATGAATAATGACAAAATCTGTATAGCACTATGGAATAAAATGGCGCCATGTAAAAGAAGAAGGATATTCCATGTTGCCAATTAAAATTATTCATTTGTAAATATGCACTGCATGCAGAAAACTGCAATGGAATGGGTTGACATCAGTCTAAAATCAGAATGCCAACATATCTCAGCAGCCAAAATCAATCACTGTAAACAAATTTAATGTAATGTTTTTTTTCATCTTGCACTAGTAAATATATCAGGCGTGACATTTAGTATTGTAGGACAATGTCGTTTTTACTGCACCAGAAAAGTTTTACGAAAGGTCAATAAATGCTGGCTAGGTGACTTCATGTACACTGTCTAAAACCTTTAATAGATTGAACAATTCACTCTCTGCATGATGCCATGCACCTCCCTAAATGCTTTGCATGCCAAAGTTCCCATGGACTATGGTCCACAAAACAATGAAGTACAAAATCTTTTTTTTTGTAATTCAAGGAGCTTATTTATGAGTTTAAATGCTGCCTTTTAACTTGTCCCTTTCCATGGTTACTATTGTCAAGACCTCATTTTCTCGTCATGGCTTTCCTTGGTGCATGCTACTTCAAAAGGAAATATTTATAGTTATAAGAATCTAAATCTTCTATAATAACATAGTCTGAGGGGAAGCCTTTTATAGACCGCTCTCTGGAGTGCCTGTCACTATTAAGCCCCAAGGAGGGCACTATAACAACAGGAAACAAACCAACATTTGTGTTACAAATTTAGATGTCTGGGAACTTTTAATTGCAGGTGCCGTTATTTGTTTTAGGATACAATTGATTGTTACATAAGAGAAAAACAATGGACTGAGCATGTTCTATGCAAATGTCCCTAATTCTATTCACAAGTTCCTTTTTGTGAGGGATACTCAAAATTAAGTATATAAGATTGTCTTTTTAATGCAGGTCCTTGTTCTTTATCAATCTGTTGTTTATTACACCAGTCTAGACTAACACCATTCTTGGCTAGCACCAGTCTAGAAAAGTACCATGACCAGCTTTGGATCTTTTCATTTTCTACTTTTTAAACCACATTACACATGTATATAAAGCTATCCAGTCAAAATGAACTAAGTAAAAATAAGTTTTAAAGCTACATCCTTACTTTTTCTCTCTATTCCCAATCCCTCATTTGGCTCTTACAGCATCTGCTTGGCCATGTTCACACTCCACATTTTTCCACTTGAGAAATCAATTGCAGATCTGTGGAGAAATGTAGAGGTGATAACCACATAATTTAGCTGCAGATGTGCACTTTGTAGCACTGGATTTCACCATGGATTTGGATGCAGATTATCCTCAGCACCACATCAAAAAGAGACGTCATTTATTATTATTATTATTTTTTTTATGTGCCGCAGATTTACAAAACCATGTCTTCTCAGATTTGGATTTCACCATGGATTTGGATGCAGATTATCCTAAATACCACATCAATAAGACATGCCACCTATCATTATTATTATTTT
This sequence comes from Phyllomedusa bahiana, assembly GCA_025379985.1. NCBI lineage: Eukaryota > Metazoa > Chordata > Amphibia > Anura > Hylidae > Phyllomedusa > Phyllomedusa bahiana. The sequence continues at coordinate 120,902 of JAODAL010004891.1, forward strand.
TTTTTTTTTACGTACCGCAGATTTACAAAAACCATGTCATATAAACTATGGCATGTCATTTATTTATAATGGAACCAGGACTTCAGGTAGAATCCACATTGATTTTGAAATGGAATACATGCAGTGTAAAATTCCATAATTGGAATGGTGTCGTAAGGTTGTGCAAAAGTGCCCTGCCTATCTAATTTCATACATTTTTGTATTTAGTTTACATTTGTTTATAGATTTGTATGTTCATAGTAATTTTCACAATACAATATTCATCCCTGTTATAGTAAACACTATATTACTGTAATAGACAATTGCAATTATAGTCACCAAGTTTGTATACACTACAGGTCCACAGCTATCCATCTATTAGTATTGCCTATAAAAATCCCTCTGTAGTTTCTGTATCTATTATGTTTATATGGATTAAAAGGAAGGTTAAATTTAATTTTTAATTCTTCGATCCATTAAGGGAGAAAGTACAATTATAAAAATTGTAATGACTGCAATTTTAACCAGAGAGCAATTACTTGTTTGTATACCAAACTCTGATACTTTTAGAGGTCTGTTCCCAAGAAAGGTGCAGGTCCCAGAGGTGGGACCAGCAACTGTGTACTTTGATGGCATATCCGATTGATATGCAATAAAAGTCTATGGTGGGAACAACTCTTTAAGAGCCACATGTATGAAAACTGTCTAGGTCTAAAACTCACTTTGTTGCCCATAGCAACCAATCAGAGCGCTCCTTTCATTTTTGCAGAGCACTATATGAAATGAGAGGGGCGCTCTGATGGTTGCTATGGACAACAAAGTGAGTTTTAGACCTAGAAAGAGTGTGAACAGTTTTCATACATGTGGCCTAAGTGTTTACTCTGACAGGACTGTTTGAAATGGAAAATAATCTGGCCATTCTACAGGCTGGCATTTCAACCAGATTTCACTATAGCTAGCTATTGGGATACTAAAACTAGCATCTCATCATCCCCAAAACAGGACCCAGTTTGGGTACACCAGCCATCTCTCTACAGGTTAACCATGCCAGGACTGCTTGTCCCTTTAGAGATTCTCTCCACACACAACAGGAAACCCTCTTCTACAGTTTTCCACAGCTCCACATCACATATCCGAGTTTCGAGCCTACAGCCACATGGGCAAACTGGTTCCTAGTCTACACGACAAAACTGCTCCAAATAATTTCCAATTCCCATGGCTCTTCTGCCTCTCATACAAATGGGCATGCTAACACCTTTCTACACAAGCCAACAGCACTTTCCACTAGCATATCTTGTGAATCATCTGCAAACATCTTCTTTTGTGTCATCAGGCTAGCTCTCCTTTCAGCACTACTTTCTTCCAGCACCTATGACAGACAGTACTTGTACCTCCTCCCGTGGCTAACAGCCTAAAAGACTATCATTCCTGTTCTCAGGCAAAGCAATCCAACATGATGGCACTGCCAGGAATTGCAGCCCACCTTATATTAGTCCTGCAATAAATCAAAGGTAATACATGTAAACACTATATACATCCAATTACAAATAAGTGCAAAGTAAAGATAAAAGTATCACTAATCTGTCTCTTAGATATATAGTTCTGATTTATAGTGATAAGAAACTGTGATGACTTGCTCCATTTAAGGATCAAAGCAATGTCACTTCCCAGCCCTGTAACGTTTCCTCAGCAGGCAAGGTATAGAAGTTTGGATTGTTTGTATACACCTCTCTATGTCTAATAAAAGAGTAAGTTCTAACCCCAAAGTGCTTTAGTGTTGGTAAAGCACTACAGACTAACAAACTGGATAAATATTTAAAAAAAATGTAAGATGAGACAATTTGACTATTTGAGTATGATATGAAATCCATGAAGGGAGTGCGTCCATGAACCATTTATTCTCCTTTAAAGATGAGTAAGTCATCATTTATATTGTTTAAAATCATACCTTATGGTGTCTCAGCTTTATTCTATATCTGAGCACTCGATTATTTCTTTTCTAATATTTACATGCTGTTATCTAGAACAACCAAGCACCCTTGGGCTCCTACTGGTGACCTCCAATTTGGAGATACTGTCAATCGGATTGTTTGAAAGCTAACTTGGCCACTAAGTGAAATGTTTGGTGTCTAGTTATAGCAGTTATCCTCCTTAAACTAGGCAGTCTGTGATTTAATTCGCTTTTTAGTAGGGGGTGGTTGTATTATTTTCTGAAAGTGCTGTCTCGTCTATTTAGTTTTTAATTGTTCTGGGCCGTTATGGCACAGACCCCTTCCAAAGAGTAATTCATCCTCCTCGAGGTATTCTGGAATGCTGCTAGGCTATGTTAATGGAAATCCGACGGTATTTTACAATCGCCGTACTGTGGTTTGGGGAAGGTATGCGCTAAAAACCGCGGTCAGTTTTCAGATTTTAACCACCCATGTACACTGAACTGTACTAGAATCTGCTGTAATACGGCGGATTATCGAACATGTTCAATAAACTGGTGGTTTGGAAATGCGAGCTGTGTAGACTACAGATCAGATTTTCTATGGTTACAGTCAGATTTTTGCATATTCAAAATACTGAATCTGCCCAAAAATCCAACCAAAATCCAGTGCAGTGGTGACATGGTCTTACAGTCTCCATGATATGGATGTTAGACAAGAGTTTGCCCTTTGTGCCTTCACAGTTACCTGATCACTCTCTTCCTGTTGTCAGTTAAGTATTTATTGATGTGTCACTTTATAACTGAGCTCAGCCATGAACTGAGCCCCAACTGTGAGACTGATACCATGGATGTGAAAGGAGTGAGCCGAACAATTTCCAATAGTGACAGCAAGGGCATTGGCAGTGGCCACCAAGCAGAGCAGCATGAGTGTTTACATAAAGCTAAAAGTGCTGCAGCCATATGCTTGCTGCAGCTCAAAAAGGAATTGTGAAACACACTACAAACAGGACATTTCTTTTGGGTCCATGGTGCTTTTTTGAAAAGGCAGAATGTGTTTTTTTGCGATAGGATTCTATACAGGGGGTGGGGGGGACACGTCTGTATAAAAGAAAAAATAAGCAACCCAAAAATGCCTTTAAAACACATAAAAATCACAGAGTTTTAAAAACTCTGCAACAAAATTGTGCAAAGGAAGTCTATTGCATCTAATTCACCAATTACTGTTGCTTTAAGCATAATGATCTATGGCAGTAAAGTAAAAAATGGGAATATTCTAAGTCCTTTGAAGTTTAAAAATCAACACCCTAGCAATGTGCAGTGATCTTGTGGAGAGGAATGCATGTGTGGTCCTTGACAACCAAATATTACTGGGTCTGCTGACAGCCTTTTGACATTGTATCAACAAAAAGGTTTCATGTGTACAAGAAATTCTTGAAGAAACAGACGCTTCTAACTATGTAATCGAGGTAATTCAAAAGAACAAAGCGGTGGAAAATACAATCTCAGCAAAAAAAAAAAAAAAAAAATGGAATAAAGCAGGTAAAAATAATATGATTTCTGTTTAATGATAAACCAGCTTTAAAAAAACTCACAACGGTTTGGAGCCTATGAAGTGTTTGTCTTCATAATCTCTTCCTCGTGATATTTCCAAGAGATTTTAAAGAAGTTCAAAACAGAAGGGCAGATTTACTTAGACACTGTAAACTTAGGGGGAAATGTATGAAGTGATTAAAACCTATATTCTGGTGTAAAAGAGTAGCACATTTTTTTCCAAGCAGCATTTGTCACAAAAATGTGTAACTTTAGAACTGTTGTATATCAAGCTCACAATTTTTTGTAGTGTGTGTGTGGAGCCTAGCAGAACGGGCATGGCGTGGCCAACAAATTTACTAAAAGTCACAACAAAAAGTGGCACAAATCAAGCCAACAATCCACTCCAGGTCCCAGATGGCTTAGGTTTATTTTGACAGGCATATGGGCACTGAAAGATGCACCAAATTTATTAAGTCTCAGTACATTTGGAACAACATGTATGAACGGGGCTGCGCCAGAAGCCTGGCGTCTTTTCAGCCCGATAACTGGCGCAGCGCCGTTCGAAATATTTTTAATCAGGCACACTCCAAAATAAGGTGCATTATAAAGCGCCCGCAGCCCTTTGTAATGCAGCTGAGATCGGGGGACGTTCTGTAGACGTGTCGCACTACAACCGTAGTATTCTATGCATTTATGACTTTACTACAGCAAGATCAGGAGCATTACTGCTGGAACAGGTAGACCACTTGTGGTTTACCTGAGCCAGAAGTGTCACTTTGTAGCTAGAAAGTGCTAAATCTATGACCCGCAGTAGAACAGATTCATAGATTAAAGCGCATTCTACGCTACAAATGCACAAAAAAAAATGGCGGCTGGGCGCCAAGAATCATGTCGCCCTTGGAGCATTTTATTCCTGTGCACTTTTCATTAAGACAGGCATATTTTCTGCAAAGTATTTAAAGAGAACCTGTCACATAGGTTATGCCGCAGGAAAACGATAAGTGTGAATAACACCACGTGGACTAACCTTGTAGCTAGCCGTAATGAATATACGGGTGACTCCCTTCTGAGGCTCCGATACTCCAAGCTGCACGGATTCAAAAAACAGCCTTCGACCCAGAGGCTGGAGCAGGACATCACACTTGTTTCCAAGAAAGCGAATCCAGCATGCAGGTGTAACGGTAAATGACGAAAATTTATTCAGCAATTATACATAGACGGCACTGGGGACATCAATGACTCACTGCCACCTCAATCGGCGACGCGTTTCGGGCTTGCTTGCCCTTATTCACAGCCTCCTTGTTGAGGGCAGCACAAGCTAGTGACAGACATGCTGTTTCCAGCACTGTGTCCCTTATTCTGTAAGATGCTGTAGCTTTTGAGTATTGAGTGCTCAAATCTGCAGTTTTCAGCCAGAAAAGAGTCATGAAAAGAGTCAGTTTTTTCATACACCCCCCCCATCTGAGGCTAGCCCTGCCCACCTCACAACTGATTAACCTATTACTTTGAATAGGTAGTAACATGTCAATAACTGCCAGGTAGGTGGGAATAACCTTGGGTGGGTGGGGCTAACACCTGCTCATGAATAAGATTTGCGCATTAAGTGCTCTAAAACTACAGCATCTTACAGAATAAATGACACAGCACTGGAAACAGCAGGTCTGTCACTAGATTGTGCTGTCCTCAGCAAGGGGGCATATCTATGTGACAGGTTCTCTTTAAAAAAAATATGGGAATAAATTTGTTATGCATTTTAGTAAATCTGCCCAGTGTTTGTAAAAATGCAATAGGTGCACTATTTAAATTTACTTTATAAAGAAGGTACATACAAATGTAGTAAAAAAAAGTGTTTGTCAAATGTAGCAAAGCTATAATTTTCATTTGTGATATAGTGTAATTAACTGTAAGACAGAATCAACTTGGACTAGACAGCCTTACAATTCGACATATTTATAATAGTGTTCACAAATCTGGCGCAGGTTAAAACTGTCTAGTCTAACTTCATACCACTTTTAAGCTGGCTTACTTTTATGCTACTAACTACCCTAAAATGTTGGTGCATTTTTGGCACAAATGGAGCCACACCCCTTTTCACCTGAGGTCACGCCCCTTTTGCCGAAGCTTCGTCCCCTTTGACGGACAATGCGCAGAAGTGTCTAGATACTGTCTAAAACACATAATAAATGTGGTGTAAAGCATATATGACATTATTTTTATGGCAAATTGTGACAGAATTTTGGCACAACTGCTTTAATAAATGTGTCTCAGTGTGTTGTCTGTGGTTTTACAGAGGACTGCAGATATGTCTGATATATAATCATAAATTAGAAATCTGCTCTTAATGTACTGGCTGAGAGCTTGATGTGAGCTTGAGCTTATACATCACAGGCAAACTAAAAACCAGAGGATTTCAGGCACCCTCAGACGCCTAATTTAAAAAAGTTAATACACCGATTAACCATAACATTAATACCACCTGTCTTACATTGTGTAGATCCCTCTTCAGACAAAGGGTGCTTTCACATGCAAGTGAGTTTTTGATTTGCTTTTCAGATGCGTTTTTTGTGCAGAAAAGCACAGCACTTAATGCTGTACATTTCTGCACAAAAAAAACAAATCCAAAAAATGCATCAAAAACACACCAAAAAAACCGCACTGTGTGAAAGCACCCTAAAAACTGCCTTATATATCCCTCCCTTTGCTAAGTGCCATCGTCGTGAGATAATTAATGTTATTCATTTCATCTGGAACTTAAGTGTTGTCATTTGATCAAAGTCAAACTCAACTTGGATTTTTGACATTTTTTTTACCAAAAACTTACAAAAAAATAAAAAATTACTGTAGCCATAACTATTAGCTAACGTAGCCCCAACATTATTATAACTGAAAGTAATATTGTCTGATTTCACTCTTAGTACCCATGACATTGCATCAATGATAAAGAAACTGGAAACTGTTTAATAATAAAGAAACTGGATGCTACCTTGGTCCTATAATGAAGTAACTGGATATAAGACACAACGGCTGCCGTCACTTCTGGTGTCTATAACATTAAGGCTATGATAAAGTAACCAGAAAGGTCAAACAGGACCTTGGACCGGAGGTAGCACCATCCAGTGTTGGACTAGCCCCCCGAAGGATCCTCTGATCCTCCATGGGCCACAAGCCCGACATAGTGGGGCCCACCATGGCCCCGTACTGGTGGGGGCCTATATATACCTGCTTAACCGAAGGGACCTATATACCTGCCTAAATGAGAGGGTCTATATATACCTGCCTAACTGAGGGGACCTATATATACCTGCCTAACTGAGGGAACCTATATATATCTGCCTAACTGAGGAGAACTATATTTCTGCCTAACAGGCAGACATTTATAGATCCCATCAGTTAGGTAGGCATGTTTAGGTCCGATCAGAGGGGACCTATACATGCCTGCCTAACTAATGGAACCTATACACACCTACATAACTGAGGGGCCCTATATAGCTTTCTACCTAAGGGGACCAATATACTTATCTAACTGAGGGAACCTATACAGCTTCTTACCTGATGAGGGCAGCTTTAGAGCTAGCTACCTAACTGAGGGGACTTATATGCAACTGCTGGAAAAGTGAGAATTCTAAGATGTGTGTGTGTGGTAAATTCTGCAGAGACGAGTCGGGGCCAGGAGAAGTCATCATGGCGGTCTTGGCCAAAAGGAAAAAACAAAAGGGGGAAGGGGTTTTGCGTCCGGGGAAAACCCTAAGACTTGTTGGTGTCCCTAAAGGGGCGTTAACTATGCTAAGGGGCAAATGTCGGGTTGCCCCACCCTTTCTATTCCCGAAACGGGTTTGGGGGGGAAAAACACCATTCACTTTTCCACGTAGTATGTGAGGGGCAATATTTTTGCTGCTTTAACTTTTATTTCCTGTCGGTTTCCCCTCTTGCAGAATTTTCTGTCCAACTTTTTAAATTTTTATAGGTTTTGAGGGAGTATGGTTTCTCTCTGAAGGGCTACCTACTAAAAGTCCCAAAACTAGGGCAATTGTGGACGAGGCAAGTTTTAATGCAGGATCACTTGAATGACAATAACGTAGTACACAAGTACCATAGGATTTGTATAGCAATCATTTTAAAAATATCAGGGGGGAAAGGAAAAAAAAAGATTTAAAACAACATTATTTTTAAATTTTTAACGCCAAAAAAAATGTGGAATTGGCTTTAAAGGATGTTCACACGGTTTAAAAGGGGCCCGTATTTCGTCCGTAATTACGGGAAGTGGCCAATTAGGCCCAAAAACGGCCCTTTCTTTTCGGAAATTCACGTTCCATAGAGAATATGGATTAGCCCCTTCCCCGCCCGGGCGAACCGCCGGGGGGGGAGAAAATTGAATTTTTAATTTTAGGAAAAAGGGTAGAATTGTCAATGGGCGGCGAAGTCCCGGCCCCTGCTCAGTCCCCCCTCCCCCCCGCCCCCGGCCACGGCTAAGGGGGGGCGTAATTACGCCCTGCAAATACACGTGTGAACATACCCAAAAGGGGGGAAAAGTCAAATCACCCTAAAATGGAAAATTTAAACAAAAAAACCCTAACCCCAAAACAACCTATCCTGACACGCTTGGGCGACAAAAAAAGAGTTTTTGGGTCTAAACACTTTTTTAAAAAATTTCTGGAACGAGGGGAATTTCTACTGACCACAAAAATGTAGAAAACTGTCTAGGTCTAAAAATCACTTTGTTGCTCTGCCAATTATGCCCCTTTAAATTTTTCCAGAGACTATTAAAAGAAAGGGGTGTTGATTGGACAAAAAATGTTTTATACCTAGACTTTTTTCATACATTGGCCCCAATGTGTTTTTTCTAAATAAAAGTCCCAAAAAAATAAACCCAAAAACCCAAGTTTTTTCCCTTTCCCCTGTATTTTTTTTTTTTTTGTGGGGGGGCATTTGGTGCAGGGGGCCCCTAAAAATTTCTGAGGGCGCTGCCTGCTCCCACAGGGAAACAGGCCCGGGCCCCGCACACCATGCTCGACAGGGACTGGAGCCCGTATCTACTAGTAAGTCTTAGGCCACGGCCCTTAATTTTATAGGGGAGGCCTGTGTCATCGCGAAATGACCAATCTTAAAATGGGAGAAGAGCTGCCATGGGGAAAGGGAAGTTGAGTGTATTTTTTTTTTTTTTTAATTAATGGGGTCTGCCTTTCTGCTATTTACACCCCTAATACCTGAGCAATCTACTCCCTGGGGCCCCCCCTACACCGGGGGCAATTACCCTGGAGGCAATTACCTACCTACGGGGGGAAATCTAGCTCCCCCCTTGGGGGTAAATATACCAAAATATCTGGTGTAATGCTGCCTACCTACCTGGGCCTTTTTGGGCTCCCTCCCTGGGCCCTAAAAAAAACTCCCCACCGGGGAGTCTCCCCTACTAGGGTCTCCCAACCCTATTCCCTGTTTACCATCAACTTTGGTTTGCTGATATAAACTTTGGGGCCCTTTGTTTGCCTACCCCCCTCCCTGAATCCCTAACCTGGGGACTTCTATCTAAAGGGGGTTCTCCCTATCTCTAAGGCTATTTAGTATTCTTTGCCCTGGGCATTATAGTGGGATACCAAAATATGATTATGTTTCTAATTTTTGATTTTTCCTCTCGGTTTTACGTCAGCGAGTTTTGGATCCCTTTCCTTATAAAATGGAAGGAGGGGGTGTTGTTTGGGGGTGTTTTTTAAAAAGTGTTTTGGTGTTGTTTCAGTGTATTTTTTTACCGTGTTAAATAAAAGATGTGCTGACAGACATCTCTCTGTTTTTTCCCGGGAAATTTGGTGACGAAGCTCGTTTTTTTTTGTCCCCCAGGGGAACCAAACCCAAGCACTTGTTATACAGAGGTGCTGTCAAAAATTTCTATTATGACCTTAAAATAAAAGGTAAAAAAAACTGGCAAAAGCACCAAAAAATACTTTTTAAATAAACTCCGGCCCTCGCGACCTTTTTATTAAAGAAATGGTCAAACGGGGTTTTTAATCCCCTTTCTTCAAATGGGAAATCTGTGGAAAATAGAAACACTACTTAAGATGACAATGCTTTATCCCTCCCCCTGCATCCCCTTTGGTATGAAATTTTCCCCGCGATTTTCTTCTGAGAGAGGGGAAGGAGACCACCAAACTGATTCTGAGGGGGAAGGCCCGGCTGTAGCACAATTCCCTTGGGGGGTTTGTCCTCTGTTCCTCGGAAAAAGGGCTCTAAGCTGTAGTCTGAACCCGCTCTCCCACCTCTGGGAAGTTTTATAAATTGGGGGAAAAGGCAAAAGGTTGGAAAATGAGCATTCTAAATTTTTGTGTCCAAATTTCACAAATGTTGGATGGGAGAAAATCAGCATTAAGGTGTGGACTGGATGGAGAAGAAAAAAATTTTTTCGATACCAGTGAGTCCTAATTTATAATGTAATAAACTTTTGATGCAAAGTTAATGGTTTTTTCGTGGGGGGTTTAGTAATTAGTCCATTTGGTGTTTTTGTGGTCTAGTGTGGCAGTTTATTATAAGTGGTTTGGGGTTGGGGGCTGGGGGTGTTATTAGTAAATTTTCCCGGGTTCGGTTTTTGTGGGGGTGTTTTTGGCTTACTAAAAATTTAGGGTTTTCTTGGGCTTGTTTTTAGTTTTAAATTATTTTATTTTTTTTCAATGTTTATTGGGAAGGGGGATTTTCTTTTTCTTTTTTTCCCCAAATGTATGCTGCATTAGGTAAAGGGGCTCAGAAAAACCCCAGAGTTATCTTGATTTTGATTAGTATATGATGTCTCACATTGGGTTTTTTTAAGTTGAAGCGGCGGGAAAATTACAAACCCTACAGGTGGCCGAGACTGGCAATCACATCGCCAAACCCCAAAAGTTTTAAACCCCCTAAAATGTTTTAAACAACCAAGGCCTAACTTGGGGTTAGGATTATGGTTACAGTCAGGAATCGGGTTAAACAGGGTAAGAACCCAGGTTTGGTGACCCCATGTCAAAAGAAAAAGGGAACATTAAATAAACCTGCTGTGGGGAACATTTTTTTTAGGCCTTTTCATTTTCCATTAGGGGCCATTTGCACGACACATGACAAATACCGGTCAGAAATCCCGACCAGTATTTGCTCTGTTTATTGGCCATGTACACGGCACACAGGGGGCGGGTTTTGTCCACAGTTTGCAGATCAAGCTCTCCCCTTTTTGGACCCTGTTCATGTTCCCTCCCGAAAACCCCGGGGGAAAGAAAAGAACATGTTTAATGTTTTTTTTGGGCCACCCGGGGGTCTAAAAAAACCCGCGGCGGAAAATACGTGCAGTGGAGACTGCTGCACGGATTTTCCTTTGAAGTCCGTGTAAAAAATTGACACCCAGTTTATAGAAGGCTTTCAAACCCGAAAACTGTCTGTAGAAACCTGGACCGTGGGAACATGCCCTTAAAGTATGTTAACAAGATGTGCTGTTAAAACCACATCAAAACCTCAACCAAAAAAAACATTGATTTAATGCGGTTTTAACTGCACCAGAGCTGCACCTTGTGAATATACCCTTTGATAAATTGTATAGTTGTCTGCAGAGAGAAAGAATGCAGTGGAACTATAGAAATGAGTCCAAAGGAATCATATTTCATATTTCAATCCTTATTTTAGATGCTTTTTTGAAAATAAAAGGTGTATCTTGGTTTGTTTTTTTTTGGCATCCCCCTCTTTACTTTTATACTAATCTCTATAGCATAGTTTTGTCTTAAAAAAAATAATAGTGAACAGATACAACAATTTCTAAAGACCCCTTTTATGATAGGGAATGTAAGAGGTAGCTAATACTTCTTGATATTTTAGGCTATTGATATTGCCTTCCACCTTGCAAATGTTTCGCACACCCCCTGTAAGGGATCCGTCAGGGGCGCACGAACAGACACAGACAGCGTGAGGCCCTGACACTGATCCCAACCCCTGTCCCTGCCTTTTAGGGTGTCCGACTCCTTAATAGGTCGGCCCCAACTAGAAGACTGAGCACTATGCTGAATAGTGAGAAAACACAAGACGCAGACAAAACAATACAAACACAATAAGGGACGGTCAAGCAAGCCAAGTCGGTAACTATCGGGAACGCGGTACAAAGTCAGAAGGCAGAAGAATAAACGTGAAACAAGCAGAGTAAGTTAACCAGGGAGGCACAGAATAAAGAGGGCGAGATATAGGCAGAAACAGACCAATCTAACAGGCAAGGAGAAGAGACAGAAGAACCCTTAAATACCTTCCAGGAGAACTAAGGACAAAGGCAATAGGAGGAAGAAACGGAAGACCAGATAGGAAGGTAGAGCTGTCAATCACCCAGAAGCAAGGAGCCAGGTTAATCCATGGAGTGCTGGAAGATTCCTGGCCCAGACGTCGGCCAGGAATCAATCAAGGGAGAAAACCCAGTTCACACTAGTAAACACAAATGAGACACTATGTCAGAAACCATGGCTTACGTCGCATCGGCCACGGCCGGCAACCCGAACTCAAAGCTGGGGTTCTTTCTGGCATGATCATGACACCCCCATACTGAATGTTACCCCAGACCATGATTTCCCACCACCAAACTTAACTGTTTTATGGGTGTATCTTGGATCCATATGAGCTGTGTGTCTCCTGCAGTATTTGCGGCGGCTGTGGTGTAATTCAACTGAAGATTCATCTGAGAAATCCACCTTCTGCCACTTTTCCAGCGTCCATCCATTTAGAAGGCTGTGGGCCTCGGCAAATGCCTTACGGTTTTTTAATAGCCTTTTGTTACGTGCTGGCTTCAGGGAACTGATTCGACCATATAGTCCATTTCGAGACAGAATCCTTTCAAAAATGTTTCTAGTTGACACAGGGATTGAGGGGACCAGGGCCCGTTGGAGCTGTGCTGAAGTGGAAGAGGGGCTGGCTTTTGATTTTCAAACCAACAAACATTCCTCCTGAGCAGTTGTCTTGCGGTATCTACCGGACCTGGGCTTTGTCAAAAACATCTCCATTCTCTTCAAATCTTTTTTTAATTCTTTGTACTTGACGCTGAGACACATTAAATGTGCCAGCCACCTCTGCAGTGGATCTGGTCTTCAACCTCTTGATAATCAAGGCTTTGGTCGCAGGGTGGATTTTTGGCATGTTGTCAGAGGTCAAGTTGCAGTTCAAATGAAGGTCTGGGGTGCTGGAGTTCTTTTTGTCTACACCCACTAATTAACCGATCAATTAGTGAGCACAGGTGAGGCTGTAAACTAGGATTGGGTGCATTATATGACAAGCTGACAAAACTTTTGTCTTGCCAAAATCTGACCTTTCTGTGTTCCTTAAATGATCAATATTTCAGCAGTGAAGCAAGTTTATTTTAGTTAAAAAAAAAACTCATTTGGGAAGGTTTCAGCTTTCATGTGAGTCGTTCCTAAAACCAATGGATGAATTTTAAGTCAGGTTATAAGCCTTGGTTTCCACAACATGGATAAGCGACAGAACTTCTGTCAGGGACTGTATAGTGCGCCCGAATGTATCAACCTGCCATATGTGGGTTCATAAATCTGGAGTGTGGTATGCCTTGAATAGCATATCTTTGGTAAACAGCTAATATATCTAGGTGCATAACTGAGGCACATTCAAATGTGTCGTGCACAGTGCAAAATGTGCCTGTTCATACATATATGGAGCAAAATATATAAACAAAAATGGTGCAGCCAAAATCCGACATGTTACCCCATGTTTGGGCTTTACATTGGGTGCATATGCCAGGAATTACACCAAACCGATACATTTACCATTATTTGCCAAACATATAGGAAAGTGTAAAACATTTTGGATCCCCTCAGGTTCCAAGAATTCATTCTATGTTGTTGCAGTATACTCATAAATAGTTATTTCTCATAGATTCTGTGCCAGGAAGCCAAGCTATGGATTAGCTCCAATGAAATAGGACTAATAAGCATCCAAAACAGCAATAAAAAAACACTGCTACAAAGTGAAAGTCCGCAGTGACACCTCAAATTTCTGCAGCAGATTCCACAACACATTTTTCCATTGCAAAAATTTGTCATGTAAACATAGCTATTTGGAATTTTAGGCTAGTATATTGATATGACTTTGGGTCAACAGACCAGTTTTTAAATATGTGATTATGTAAAAAATATTCACTTTTAGGGTATGTTCACACGGCGTGTTGGATCCAAAGTGCAACCAGAAGTGCTAAGTAAATCGCATTCAAAACGCATTCAAAAAAAAAAAAAAAATTTTTTTTTAAAAAAAAAAAAAAAAAACAGGATCACACGGTGTTTTTTAAAAATATGGTTTCTGCTATTTTTTGGGGATAAAAAATTCACATAAATTTTTTAAGGGATCCAAAAAGCATCAGAAAAACGCAGTAAAACACGCTTTTTAAAATTTGTCTTCTGAAAGCCAATGGGTGTTTTTTCATTAAAACAATGTAAAACACACTGCACATTGTTAGATGCATGTTTGGGTCCATTTAGGGTGCGAAAACGTATGCAAACACGGAGACAACACGCTGTGTGAACATACCCTTACAGAGCTGGAGAGTGGACTAAGTTGTTTATAGAGTAATGTTCAAAACCATGAGGTAGAAAGCAGACCATCTGGACAGCCTGGTATATCAATTTACTGTTTTGATTTAAAAAAAAATGGGGAACCACACCAAACAAAGTAAAAAAGATGGAACTTTTTAATTCTTTACATTAGGTGAATAGTAAAAGGCTGACATGTTTATTTACTATTGCTGATATATGATTTATTTAATGTTGCAAAATAGAGTAGAAGTGCTTGCACTTCTGTTCTGTTAATATTTATCCTTATATATCTCAATGGTTAATGCCATAAAAAATACCTGACGCCAAGATTGCATTTATTTTTTTTGGGTTTGGGGAAATTTGGAATAAAAAATGATACAAAGCACAAATTTTCCCCTTTTCATCCACAATAAACAAGCTCTCACACAGGGCTGTAGACAGAAAAATAAAAAGTTATTTATCTCAGAAAATAACACTGCAAAGCTAATAAAAAAATATTTATAATCATACTAACCCCCAGAATAAAGATAACATCGTTTTAGTCACCTCCAAAGAGGACACAGCAAAAGGTACCGTATGTCAGATTAGGACCAGGCATTGTGTTTTTTTTGGGGGGCAAGGGGTGTCAAGTGCCCAATTTGACTAAGGCTCCACAATGTTGAGGTCCTGCTTTTCAATACAACTGTGTATTAAACTTAAAAAACTTAAACTGAACAATTTACACATACTTGTCAACTTTTGAGAAGAGAGATCAGTGCTTTGTAAAGGGATATACAAGGCAGCAAATGTTTTAGTCTTATTCCCTACTTGTTAATATAAATTTCATCCCCACCTACAGCATGTAAATTAAAAATTGCACATATGACTTTATACAGACCGCAGACCATACCCCTTAAACTTAAATAGACCCCATAAATAAGTATAAACCACAAACCAGACAAATGAGGCAGTGGGCAAGTTTGAGTTTCCATTTTTGCTATTGGGAGCCAACTGCAGACACATAGTATGCAACTACATTTCTCCAACTGTATAAACTCAGTAAGATGTGTCACAGGATCGACTGAACGTATTGCATTACTAGTGCATCTCAAAAATTTTTAATATTTTCGAAAAGTTGATTTCTGTCCGTAATTCAGTCAAATAGAGAAACTCAAATATTGTATAGACTCATTACACACAGCGCAATATATATATTTCAATATTTTATTTCCTTTAATGTGGATGACTATAGCTTGCAGCTAATGAAAAACCCAAATTCATATATTCTCTTTTTGGCTTAACTCATGGACATAAATTTACTATTTGATGATATTAAAATGTTTTAGGATCCACTAGTATGTGTTATCTTTCAGATGGATTCATAACACTTGGTTGCATGGTCTGCGCTGCCAGCACTTCAATCTACAACTGTCAAAAGCCATGGAGAAAATTTTCTTTAGATATTTCAGATTTAAAATATTTTCCAATACTCACAGAAGAGCAGATGTTTTCTAGGAAGTTAAAAGTACGGCCAGCAATGATCATTTCAAGTCTGACTTTTGATATTCACCCTTTAATCATTATAATAAGCAGTTAATGAAAAATATGATCATAAAGAAATGAACATAGCAATGTAAGTCATGTATGGTGAACGTAAGTGGTTGACTGCTCCTAGTTAGCTTTAAACCACAACTGACAGATAACACCCTGACATAAAGCAGACTGACTGGAAAAATATCTGATGTTTAATTCCTGTTGTTTTTATGGTCATGTCTATACCTAAGTAATAAATTAAACACAAACTATTTGCATTGCTTGTCTCATATAAAACGTAAAGCATAAACCCTTTTCGTTTAAAAAGGGACACTTTTATGTTTTGTTTTAATTCCTTGACATCTTCAAGGGGGGGTGGAAAATTTTTTTCCCCCAAGGGGCCGGAAAAAATCTCTCTTTTTTGCAAATAATTTTTCTACACTCTGGGATATCCCGTGTTTGGAAATACAGTAACCTTTTTCAAATTCCCCTTTGGGTTGGGTTGCCCTTTAAAAAAAATTTTTTAAAAAGGGGCCCAAAAAGTCCCATTATACTGAATATTGCACAGTCTAGAAACAATATGTTTCTAGATGGTCAAGATTCGCTAGCTTTTTGTACACAGAGGAAAGACTTGTACTTGAAGTAAGTAAAACTTTAACCCGGATTTTTTTAAGATGTTAGTTTAAAAAATTTATCAATGCAGGGTTTTTCCCCCCTCTTCATTTAAAAATGATGGCCTAGTGCCAAATAGCATATTTATGGAGAACTCTCCTGCCATCCTCCACATTTTTTTTTAAAAATGTTTCAATCCTTAAATATTTTTCCCAAAAAAGATCAACTGAAAATTGGAGCTGATTTGCTGACTTTCTTTGGCAGGGAACACAGCAAAAGTAGGGGGGCGAATTAAAACAACGAAGGGGAATTTCCCGTTTAGAATTTTCGGGAAAAACTTCGGTTCGGAAACCAAAGCCCGAACTTGGGGGGTACTTCGGGTGAACAAAGTTTTCTTTTGATTGAAAAAAATGGTTTGCGAGCCCCATGGCGCTACATGGGCAAAGCCTCGGGGAGGAAAAAAGGGAAATAGCCTCCCATGACAGGGTGCAGAGATGAAGCCAACCCAGAACCCGGGTTTCTGTGACGTCCCCCGCACATATAAGACCGAGCGCCCCGTGGGAGCTCACACCCCTCTCACTGTACGGACGGGAAAAAGGGTCCCTCTGCGGGTGAACCCTTTTCTGAAGAACTGTTTTTTTAAACAGCGTTTTCTGGGGGTGCCCTCAGTTTGTCTCGGGAAAACGTTCTCAAAAAATGTTCTATTTTTAAATTTTTTGGGGAAGGGGTCTGAAATCCAGTGTGCGTCCACCCCGCGCATATAAAATTCAATATCCAAGTGGGATCAAAGGGGCCCAGTTCCTTTTTGAATTAAATTTAAAAAAACCCAGCGTTTTTACAATACAAATCCCACTTCTTTTTTTGGGCTGCTAAATTTTCTTTTTGTGCTTTTTAAAAATTTTCCCGGGGGTTAATTAAGCTTTTTTTTTGCTGGTGTGCTGACAAAAAAAAACCGTATTTTTCAACGCCAAATTTAAATTTTTTTTTTTTGGTAGCCTAATTCACAAGCAAAGGCAAATTTAACAAACTGAACCTTTTGTGGGGGCGTAGAAAACACGAAATTTGGGTAAACCTCCCTTATTTTTGTGGGGGCTCAATTCAATTGCGCAATTTACATCCGGGAATTTTAATTAAGCGTTTTTTGCGGGGTGCGCCCCAAAAATAAACCGTCTTTTTTTTCAAACCCAAATAAAATTATATTTTTTTTGGAACCCCAATTACAAGCAAAGGCTAATAAAAACCCGGTATCTCTTTTTTGTTTTGGCGTAAAAACACGCAATTGAACACCTCCCAAAGCTACTTTTGTGCGGCTCTTTTCTTTGGCGCAATTTACACCCCAGGGGGTTAAATTTAACTTTTTTTTTTGCTGGTGTGCTGACAAAAAAAAAACCGTCTTTTTTAAACGCCCAAATATATATATATTTTTTTTGGTACCTAATTCACAAGAAAAGGGCAAATTTACAACTGTATCTTTTGTTGTGGGGCGTAGAAAACCCCCGAAATTTGTAACACGCTACTATTTTGTGGGGCTCAATTTTTTTGGCGAAATTTTTACACCCCGGGGTTAATTAAGCGTTTTTTTGCTGGTGTGCTACAAAAAATAAACCGTCTTTTTAAAACCCCCAAATAAAATTTTTTTTTTTTGGTACCAAAATTCACAAAAAAGGGCAAATTTACAACTGTATCTCTTGTTTGGTGGTTTAAAAAAACCCCCGAAATTTGTAACCCCCTCCCTATTTTGTGGGGGCTCAATATTTTTTGCGCAATTTACATCCGGGGGTTTAATTTTAAGCGTTTTTTTTTGGCGGGTTGTTTGAAAAAAAATAAACCTTCTTTTAAAACGAAAAATAACTTTTTTTTTTTTTGGTAGCCTAATTCACAAAAAAGGGCAAATTAAAACCCCTGTATTTTCTTGTTGGGGGGCGTAAAAAACCCACGCAATTGTAAAAAGGGCAAACTAATTTTTTTGCGGCTCTTTTTCCTTTGGCGAAATTTTTACATCCAGGGGTTTTTAATTAAGCGTTTTTTTTCGGGTGTGCGACAAAAATAAACCGTTTTTTTCAACGCCAAATATAATATTTTTTTTTTGGTACCCTAATTCAAAAGAAAAGGGGCAAATTTTAAAAACGTATCTCTTGTTGTGGGTGTAAAAACCCCAAAATTGAAACCCAAACTAGTTTGTGCGGCTAAAAACTTTGGCCCCAATTTCATCCAGGGGTTAATTAAGCGTTTTTTGCGGGGGCTGACAAAAATAAACCCTTCTTTTTAAACCCCCAAATATATTATATTTTTTTTTGGTAGCCTAAATCACAATCAAATGCAAATTACAACTGAATCTCTTGTTTTGTGGCGTAGAAAACACGAAATTTGTAACCCCGCAACTATTTGTGCGGCTCAATTTTTTGGCGCAATTTAAATCCGGGGGTTAAAATTAAGCGTTGTTTTGCTGGTTTGTTTGACAAAAATAAAACGTCATTTTCAACGCCAAATATTTTTATATTTTTTTTTGGTAGCCAATTCACAACCCAAAACAAAATTACAACTGAAACTCTTTTTTTGTGGGTAGAAAACACTCAATTGAAACACGCTACAAATTTTTTGTGCGGCTCAATTTTTTGGGGCGAAATTTTAACATCCAGGGTTTAAATTTAAAAGCTTTTGTTTTTGCTGGGGGTGCTAAACAAAAAATAAACCGCTTTTTTTTAAAACCCCAAATTTTAATAAAATTTTTTGGTAGCCTAATTCAAAAAGCAAAGGCAAAATTAAAAACTGAATCCTTGGGGTTTGGCGTAAAAAACCCAACCCCAATTGTAACACCCTACTAGTTTGTGCGGCCAATTCTTTGGCGCCATTTAAATCCAGGGGTTTAATTTAACGTTTTTTTTTGCGGGTTTTTGCTGACAAAAAAAAACCCCGTCTTTTTTCAACCCCCAAAATATATATTTTTTTTTTTTGGAGCCTAAACCACAAGCAAAGGCTAATTACAACTGTAACCTTTTTGGGGTGTAAAAACCCACCAATTGTAAACACGCTACTATTTGTGGGGCCCAAAAATTCTTTGGCGAAATTTTTACATGGGGGGGTTTTAATTAAGCTTTGTTTTGCTGGTGTCTGAAAAAAAAAAACCGTTTTTTTCAACCCCCAAAATATATATTTTTTTTTTTTGGTAGCCAAATTTCCCCAACAAAGGCTAATTACAACTGAAATTCTTGTTGTTGTGTAGAAAACCCCCAAATTGTAACACGCAATTTTAGTTTTTTGTTTGCTCAATTTTTTTTGGCGCAATTTACATCCAGGGGGTTTAATTAAGCTTTTTTTTTTGGGCTGGTTTGCGACAAAAATAAACCGTCTTTTCAACCCCAAAATATAAAATTTTTTTTTTGGAAAGCCAAATTTCCCACAAGAAAAGGCTAATTACAACGGGAAACCCCTTGTTGTTTTGGCGTAGAAAACACCAATTGAAAAAACGCTATTTATTTTGTCGGCTAAATTTTTTTGGCGAAAATTTTACATCCAGGGGTTTAAAATTAAAAGCGTTGTTTTGCGGTGTGCAAAACAAAAAAAAACCGTTTTTTTTAAACCCCCAAAATAAAAATTTTAAAAATTTTTTGGAAAGCCTAATTCACAAGCAAAGGAAAATTTAAACAACTGTTTTCCTCTTTTTTGGGGTTGGCGTAAAAAACACGCAATTGAACACCTATTTTTTTTGTGCGGCTCAATTTTTTGGGCGCAATTTTACATCCGGGGGTTAAATTTAAACCTTGTTTTGCTGGGTCCCGACAAAAAAAAAACCGTCTTTTTCAAGGGCCAAATATATATATTTTTTTTGGGAACCTAATTCACAAGGGCAAAAGGCAAAATTAAAAACTGTACTTTTTGGTTGTTTTGGTTTTAAAAAAAAACCAATTGTAACCCCGCTATATTTTTGTGGGGGCTAAATTTTTTGGCGCAATTTACCCATCCAGGGGTTTAAATTTAAAGGGGTTTTTTTTTGCTGTGTGTGACAAAAATAAACCTTTTTTTTTTTCAACGCCAAATATATAATTTTTTTTTGGTAGCCTAATTCACAAGAAAAGGGCTAAAAAACAACTGTATCCTTGTTTGTGGTGTAGAAAAACAGGGAAATTTGGTAACACCCAACAAATTTTTTGGGGGCCTCAATCTTTGGCCAATTTACATCCAGGGGTTAATTAAGCGTTTTTTTTGCGGGTGTGCGAAAAAAATAAAAACCGCCCATTTTCAACGCCAAAAAATATATAAAATTTTTTTTGGTACCTTTTTCAAAAGCAAAAGGCAAATTAAAAACCGTATCCTTGTTGTGGGGCAAAGAAAACCCCAAAATTGTAACACGCTACTATTTTGTGGGGCTAAATTCTTTGGCGAAAATTTACATCCGGGGGTTTAATTTAAAGGGGCGTTGTTTTGCTGGGGGGTGAAAAAAATTTAAACCCCGTTTTTTTTCAACCAAATTTTATAAAAAATTTTTTTTTGGTAGCCAAATTTCACAAGAAAAGGGCTAATTACAACTGAAACTTTTGTTGTGTGGCTGGGAAAACACGAAATTTGTAACCCCGCTAACAAACTACTATTTGTGGGGCCCAAAAATTTTTTGGGCGCAATTTACACCCGGGGGGGTTTAAAATTTAAAAAGCGTTTTTTTCCCTGGTGTGCTGAAAAAAATTAAAACCGTCTTTTTCAACACCGAAATATATACATTTTTTTTGTAGCATAATTCAAAAAGCAAGGTAAATTAAGCCTGTTTTTTTCTTTTAAAATTAAAGAAAAACACACAGTGCTTTGTAAACGACCATAAAAAGGGAAAATTTTTTCCGGGCCATTTTTGGAGGGGCCAATTTATACCAAGGGTTACCCAACTTTTTAATTTGGGTTAATTTGGAGTCAAAAACGGGGTGTATATTTATAATAACAATAGCTTCATAAAACCCAGTGCTGAACTTTTTAGAAAAAACCCATATGTCAACAGAAGGGGCGGGCCTGCAACTGCGGGGGCAGTGGCAAAAACCCATTTTCTAAAAACGGGCCCAGGCCCAAGCACACAGAAAGGGGGACCGCAGCAGGTCCCCTCGGTGAGGCCACAACCCCCCCGCGGCCCATCTAGGGGCCGTTTGTTTTCAGCAACCCAAAGGGGTTCTTGATTGGTTTGACTGGGGTCATCCTCTTCCTCCCAGATGACATTTTGCCCAACCCCCAGCCAAGATTCGGGGGGAAACCTCAACAAAACCCACTTATTTTTGGCCCAGGGCCCCGGGGACCCGGGTCTCGGCCCTCCCCTTTCCCCAACCCGCCTCTGCCCCCAATCCAGCCCCCTCACCCCCCAAGGGATAAACAATGGGGCAGGGGCTCAGCCCCAACTAAAAGCGAGGATAAAACAATTTAGGAGGGCATCGCAGCTACGTGGCAGCGAAGAAAGGGGGGCCAAAAACCCCACTTCTTGCGTGGGCCCGGCAAAGAAATAGATGTGGAGAGTGGTTTGGAAAGGTCATGTGGGGGAAGGTCAGCCCCCGGCTTCCCCAAGACCGGTGATGAGGACAGTAGTGACGATAAAACACAAATAAAAGTTTATGTACCCGCCCCGCACTTGGGAGCCGGGTAAAAGCAAGGCTTAAATCTTCGTCAGGAAAAAGAGGGCGTCAGCTTGCGCGTGGGCAGGGGCGCACCAAAGCAAGTGGGTTGTGGGGCCTTTGATAAAGCGGGGAAAGCAGCAGTGTGAGGTCGGGACCCCAAGGGGGCCAGGGGGTAAAAAAACCCCGCTTCCCCAGGTCCAAGACAGTAGCGGCACGGGTCCCCAGCGAGGCAGCGGCGGAAAGTAGTCACTCATTTGCGGAGCGTTGGGCGATAAAATCGCTCTGGGGGCGGTGTGCGGGGTTTTCTTTCAAAGACCCCGGGGAGGACCGAAAGGGGGTAAAAGGAAGAATTTTTGGGGGCATAAAGTGAAGCGTGGCCAGGGAGCAAACTTTTGGCACAAGGGCCCCCTGGCTCAAAAACATGCAGCGTCACCATCCGGGGGGCCGGGAAAACGTGCTCAAAATTTTGGGGTCCTTCCGGGCCGTGCGCGCAAGAGCCCCCCGTGGCACCATGCCATTTCAGCCAGAAAAGGGCTCCACCACCTCGGGCAGAAGGCAGCTGTTTTCTTTTTTGACATCCCTCCCCGGGTCCAGATGCCCTGCTCCTCGCTACTCAGGGCCCACAGCCCGTTCAGGGGAGGCGATTGTAAAGAGACAACAGTATCGCCCAAACCCAACCTAAGGTCAGCATTTACCGTGCTCCTGCCAAATTTTTGGGTCCCGCATTTCCCTCCCTTTCCAAATGGTGGTTTTCTGCCCCATTCAGAAACTAATGGTTTTGGGGCCGAGCCGGAGGGAGAGTTCCAACCCGTAATTTTTTTTCCCAAAAAACAGTACCAGAAATTCAAAAATTTATGTAAACAAAAGTGGGTATCCTTGAGCTTACCCGGTTTGTTCCAAGGTACACGGCACGGGGACTTCGGGACTGAAACTACTTCAGGGCCAGTACAGGGTCCTTAAACGGCCCACGGGTAAAAGTTTTCCTGCCCGGCAACCAACAACTTGGCCCAGGGAAAACGCCGCTTTTTTCCCCCACTTTGTAAAAACTGCTGCTCCTGCGCCAATGTCCGCCTCCCTTCCTCCCCACCACCCCACCATCTCAGCCTCCACAAGTACTGCTCCATCATACCAAAAATGTGTAGGGCACGGGCGGGGGTGTCCCCGCATTTCTACCACCCTACTTGCCCCCAAAACGAAGTCACACAGGGGAGGAACGGCCCGCGTCAGGGCCGCAAAAATATCAAAGTTTGGCTTTCCCGCGCCAACTGAAAAATGGGAACCAGGGTAAAGGACAAGGGGAGGAAGGGGGGTGCCGCGCTGCACCCGAGGGGGGGATGGCCCTGGCCCCTGCATGGCGCCCCGTGTTAAAAGGGTTTTGAAAAAATTTTCCCTGAAGCCCTTCCACCGATCTTCGGGCCCATTTGAAAATGGCCGGGAAACTGTGCATGCACTTTAACCCCTTTCGTAAAACCCGGGAACACCCCCTCGATTTGAAACGCAGAAACCGGCCTCCCCCAACAAACGCTCGATATGCGATTTTTTCCACCCGCTGGAATTCCCGCCCCCCGCACATGTTGGACCGACTGTATTTAACAGAGAAAGCCATTAAATTTTTTTATGAAACCAGGGAGGGCAGAAGTACTCCCCCGTGTAACTTTTGAGTCAACCAGTGGGAGCTCATGCGTGACAAACCCGCCGTTTGTTGAGGCCATTCGAGAGGGCCACGTTAAATTGGGGCAGGGCGCCCGGATACGGGGTTAATAACGTCATTCCACTGCTTCATGTCCTGGAACAGATTTCGAAAAATCTGTTTTGGGCAGGGGGCAGGAGAAAGTTGGGGACTAACAATCTCGTGGCCAAATGGGGTCCCGGGGGGGACTGAAATGAGGAGGAGGAGGAGGAAAGGGGTACTTTTGGGGCAGAAGCATTTTTCTGGTGAAATGAGTGGATTTTCTACCCAGTGACAAGAGAGGAGGAGCAGGAGCCCGCTGGGGGGGTGGAATGGAAAGAGGGGGGAAAAGGCAGATGACTCCCCAATCACCCGGGGGAGTTAAAAACAAGGAAAAAGGGGGCAGTAGCCCCCGGATTTACTTGTTTCAGAAAGTCCCGCACATGCTTATTTGCCCCGGCTAGTGACAGCCGAATATCACATCCGGGAAGGGATGACCCTTCCCGGCTCTCCCCCTAAAGGGACCCCCGGGTAACCCTTTCCCAAAAAGGGAGCCTTTTTCCCCGCAAAAAAGAGGGAAGACAAACTCAAAAACAAAGGGGAAAACCTCCGTAATCAGTTTGGGCCCCTGCCAAAGTGGGCATCGTCCCCCCCCTCTGACAAAGGGCTGGGGCCGGGGGGTTTTCCCCAGCGCTCCACTACTACTGCCGCGGGTGCTGGGGGAAGGGGGGGGGTAGGAAACAGTACCCGCCCATCAAGGGAGTTTAACCCAAGTCTGGAGTCACTAATGAGCAAAATCTTCCCCCCCCCTAGTGAGGAGGGGGTCACCAGCAGCAGCAGCAACAGCAGCAGGGCATTGGGGCCCTTCCCAAAAAAACAGGTTTGGCCTAAATTGGACAGCACCTGGGCCCCCCCAGTTTTGAAATCCGCTGGGCAAATGGGGGAGGGCCCAAAAAGGGGTGGTGGGGCCCCAACTTTTGGGCCCATTTTGCAGTTTAAAGCTGTCCCCGCCCGGCAATATGTGGCATCAGAGCGGGGGTTCAGTGGGGGCGGGGGCCCTCGTTTTCCCCAAAGGGGAACCCGTTGTCCACGGGGGAAAAGTTGAACGACTTTACCATTGTCAAGATGGGAAACGGCCTTTTGGGTCGGCCCGGATTTCCCACACCAAACCCCAAAGCCCCTTTGGGGGTCAGTCCCGGGTTCAAAAAAACCTGCCTCCCACTATTTCTGATGCCCCCCCCACCCGCCGAAAGGGGCCCACATCCCGTTTTTAGTTTTTTCCATTTTGCCCCACCACCTTCCCTTTTCCAGGACTGGGGATTTTCCAAACCCCCCTCAAAAAACTCTGTCATTGGGGCCACTCTTTGTGCTCATTCTGCTGCCGCTGTTGCTTTTTGCCGGAAATCCCACTTTTGGGCATTGGGGCCACTTTTGCGGCCCCCGGGACTGTTTTTTTCCCCCTCCAAATGTCATTTTTGCCACCTCTTTACCTCATGCTTTTTGCTCCTGTCATCACCTCCACTCTCTGTCATTGTGCCACTGCCTGACCTCATGCTGCTTTCCGCCTGACCTCCGCTCTCCCGTTTATTGGCCCCCTCTGTGGCCTAATACCCATTTTTGGCCCCCTGCAAATGTCCCTTGTGCCACCCCCGACCTCAGCTGTTTCTCCTGTCATCAAAACCCCCCACCTCTGTCTTTTGCCACTGCCTTACCTCAAACTGCTGCCCCCCCGGCCTTCCCCCCGCCCCATTTATTGTGCCGCTCTGTGGCCTAATACTATTTTTTTACCTGCAAAAATTTATTGTTTTACCCCTCTGACCTCATGCGTTGCCCCCTGTCCCGCACCCTCCACCTCTGTCCCTTGTGCCCCTCCCGACCTCATGCGCTGGGGCCCCCTGACCTCCGCTCTCAGTCATTGTGCCGCTCTGTGGCCTTTAAAACTATTTTTTCCACCTGCAAATGTCTTGTTGGGCCCCTTTTCTGACCTTTAGCGGGTGCCTTTACTCCTGTCGTGCCCTCCCCACTTTTGGGCCTACCCCCTGTTTTTTGCCCCCTCCAGAATTTGTCATTTTGCCACTGTCTGACCCCCCTACTGCTGCCGGCCCTGAAACCTCCACACGTATCATTGTGCCACTCCCGGGGCCTAATACTTTTTTTTGCCACCCCCCAGAATGCCATTGTCCACTGCTGACCTCATACTGCTGGCCCCTACCTCCCCCACTGGTGATTTTTTGCCCCTCTGGCCTAATAAATGTTTTTTTTTTCCGCCTCCCATAAAAGCATTGTGCCAAAGTCTGACCCCATTTTTTTCCGCCCGCCGTGACCTCCACACGTAATCATTTTTGCCCCCTCTTGGGCCCAATAAATGTTTTTGGGGCCCCCTCCAAATGTCATTTTTGGGCCCCTGCCCTGACCTCATACTGCTTTCCCGCCGTGACCTCCACACTGTGTTATTGTGCCCCTCTGGTTTCCCCAATACTTTTTTTGGGCCCCCTCCCAAATTTCCATTGTGCCACTGCTACCTCATACTGCTGCCCCCCGTGACCCCACACTGTGTGATTGTGCCACCTGTGCCCCTTAAAGTTTTTTTCCGCCTCCATTAAAAGTCTTTTTGCCACTGTCGACCTCAACGCTGCCGGGGGCCGTGACCTCCACACTGTATCCTTGTGCCCCTCTGTGGCCCAATACTTTTTGCCGCCCCCCATAAAGTCATTGGCCCCAAAATGGGCCCGACCTCAACTGCGGGCCGCCTGACCTCCACACTGTGTGTTTTTGGCCCCTCTGTGGCCTAATACTGTTTTGCCCCCCCTCCAGAATGCCATTGTGCCACTGTCCCGACCCATAACTCTGCCCGGGGCCTTTACCTCCACACTGGTGATTGTGCACTCTTGGGGCCCTTTTAAAATGTTTTTTTTTCCCCCCTCCCAAAAGTCATTGTGGGCCCCTTTCGGGCCTCAAACGGGTTGCCGGGCCCGGGCCCCCCAACTGTTAAACATTGTGCCCCCTCTGTTGGGCCCAATACTGTATTGCCCCTTTCCGAATGGGCCCTTGTGCCACGGGCTGACCCATACTGCGCCTTGCCGGACCCCCACACTGTGTTTAATTTTGCCACTCGTGGGCCCCAATACTGTTTTTTTTTGCCTTTCCCTAAATTTATTGTGCCACCCGCTGACCTCATACTGCGCCGCCCTGACCCCTTTCCCCACTGTATCATTGGGCCCCTCTGTGGGCCCAATACTTTTTTTGCCACCTCCAGAATTTCCATTGGGGCCACTGTCTGACCTCAAAACTGCCCGCCGGGGCCCTGGGCCTCCACAAATGTTGATTGTGCCCCTCCCTTTTGCCCCCAATACCCGTTTTTTTTTTTTTCCCCCTCCCAAAAGTCATTGGGGCCACTGCCTGACCCATGCTGCTGCTCGCCATGACCTCCACAAATGTGTGAAATTTTGCCAAATCTGTGGCCCCAAAAACTTTTTTTGGCCGCCCCCCCCCCCAGAATTTCAATGTGCCACTGCCCCACCTCAGCGCCCGTGGCCTGCCGGCCCCCAAACCCCCACACTTATTTACTAATGTTGCCACCCGAGCTCTCACTTGTTTTTTTTTTCCCGCTTTCCCCTGGCATGACTTTTTATCAGCCCACCCTTCCCGCTTGAGTTTTTTGGTCAGTTTTTTTCCCCCTTAAAGTGCCCAGGGAAAAATTTTTTAGTGAAGCATTCTAAGAGGGGGCGGCCCGTCATGTGCGTGTCATACTAAAACACAACATTGTAAGAAGACCAAACCAAGCACCCCCCCTGCAAAATTTAAACATGGGCCCCAAAAGGGTTTAAAAGCACCCCGCAGCTCTGGGCAGCCTGAAAAATTGTTTTTTTAAACGTGATTCGTGGGCCCAAGTAAATTTGGACCGAAACGAATTTTGTCGGAAAAAATTTGGCCCAATGACCGAAACCGGTTTTTTTAGAAATTCGGGGGAACCCTAAACAAAAGGGTTTTTTTTTTACTGCCTTTTTTAATACAAGTGGGTGGTAAAACCTTTCTTAATAAATGGCCTCCAATTTTTTTTTAAATAATGAAAAAGATTATATAGTTTATTAAACCTATTTTAGTTTTTTGTCCATCTCTTAAAAAGGAAAAGTTTTCATCAAAAAAATTTCTCCTTAATAAAAACAAAAATTTGGGGGTATCCTATTCTTAATAAATGGCCTCCAATTTTTTTTTAAATAATGAAAAAGATTATCTGGTTTATTAAACCTATTTTAGTTATGTCCATCTCTTAAAGGGAATGTGTCATCAAAAATGATTATGATTGTGTTGGATCTTGAGATCAAGATAGTTATACAATTACAAAAAATTGTGCTTGACAAATAGTTATATAACTATTAGGATTGAAAAAAGACATATGTGCATTAAAGGGAATTTTTCCCTCAAAAAATGGGCTTATTGTTTAAAAACATTTTTATGTTTTTAGCACAAATTTTTTTAAAAATATTTTTGGTTTTTGGGTTTTTTTTAAATTTTCCCCTATCACTTTCCCAAAATTTTTTAAAAAATTTTTTAATCCTTTCAATTTTTACCCGGGCACTAGGCCCAAAAAATAGCCCCGACCCCCTTCCTGTTCTGTACAAAAAGAAACCCCATTTTTCTGCTCATTATAAGCACAAAGAGGGGCAAACTTTAAAGGAGACACCAGTGTGAATAATAACACAGGGTTTCCCCCGGTCCCCAAGAGGAATATCATATTTTAACCCTTTCACCTCTCTGTACCTGATTTTTTTCCCCGGTCCGAGCAGGGCTAGAAAACTCCCTATAGAAATTAAAGGGACGAGTCAGTCTAAGTCCCCATATGTGCATGAACTACTGTAAAAGGGATCCCCTCTGACTGCTCCCAAGCAGTTTTTAAACAAGGCCTAGGGGCCAAAAATGAAAAATGAAGACCCTTTGGAATTATTAAAAAAAAATTTTAAAATTTAAATAAAAATTAAAAAAAAATTCCCCAAAAAAAATGGTTTTCAAAAAAAAGGAACTTAAAAAATGACCATTTTTTTATGACACATTCCCTTTTAAACAGAGCAAAAAAGGAAACCTATGAAAGTAACTCCATTCTGGAGGTTTTGGCAAACAACAGTCCCCTTGATTTTAATAGAAACTAAAAAATTGGGTTAACCCCCTTTCCCCCCGGGGGGCCAGTTTTGGGGGCCCTCTTACAGAGCCCCAAAATTTTTTTAAACTTTCATGTGTCACTTTTTGTGAGAATAATTTTTTTTACAAATTTAACCTATCCATGTGAATTTGGGGACGTTTTCTTTTGCACATTGGCCCTTTTAAAATAGTAAGAAATTTTTGGGGCCAAAAAAACTTGTTTATTTGTGAAAAATATAAAATTATGGGAAAAAAAATTTAAAAAATTTACCAAATTTCAAAATTTAAAAAATTTCTGCATTTAAACGATGGTTTATTCCCCCAAAATATTTTAACTAGCATCTACCATATGTTCTGTAGTTGCATCTTTTTTTTAAAAAAATGCCTTTTTTTTCTTTCCCGACTTAGGGGGCTTATAAATTTAGTAAAATTTTAAAAATTTTTCAAAAAAATTTGCAATATACATTTTTTAGGACCATTTCCCGTTCTAACGTGACTTTGATTTACCTTTTTTTAGATACCCCCAAAAATGGGCCCCCAACTAAAAACTAAAACCCCCCCAAAGTATTCAAAACCCCCATTTTGGAAGTTTTTTAACCCATTAGGTGTTTTCACAGGGAATTAAAACAAAGTGGGAAATGAAATTTCAAAAATTTCACTTTTTTGCAGATTTTTTAAATTTTTAACCTTTTGACAAAATCGATAAATGGGTCAGGAAATCAAATTAATATTGATTCCCCAGATTCGGCCCCCTTTCCAGAGATACCCCTATGTTGGGGCCCATTGCATTATTTGGCTCAACCACAAGCCACAGAATAGGGGGGCACCTACCGACCGGGGTTTTGCATTTCAATTTTCATTTAAATTTAGGGGCCCTTTAAGTTTAAACCCTAAGGTTCCAAAAATCAATAAATACCCCCAAAAAAAAAAAAAAAAAATTTAAAAAAAAATTAAAATAAAGGGGGGGTGAAAAGAAATTTTTTTTTATTTGTAAAATAAAAAAA